>WNYA01000740.1:0-70015 GCA_019512145.1 Engystomops pustulosus | reverse complement strand
ATCCTGTAATGAATCCCTGCGTTACATCTGATTATACCCCCCAGAGCGGCACTCACTAGTCTGCTGTGGTGCAGTAACTGTGTACATTACATGAAATTACTTATCCTTTACTCGATTCCTGAGGTATCCGGTATTAACCAAGAGCTGCACTCACTTTTGATGCCTGGTGAAGGTAAATGTGTAACAAACATGACCATTACTTATCCTGTACTGATTCCTGAGTTACCCTCCCTGTCTTCTCCCCCCCTCTCTGACCCCTCACTATTCTGCGTGTTGCCGTCCCTTTAACCTACGCGAACTTACACTATGAGCCTGACGTGTACTGATCATGAGTTAATCCTGTATTATTACCCCAGAGCTGCACTCACCTATTTGCTTTGTGGTTGCAGTTCACTGTGAATACATGGGCCATCCCTTACTTACCTGGTACTGATCCGGAGTTACCTGATCTGTAATTATTACCCCAGCGCTGGCGAGCATCACTATTCTGTGTGGTGCAGTCCTGTAGGATGTTCTTGATTCGCCACCGTGAGCACTTTACTCTCTGCTGATCCCTGCGTTACATCCAGCTTGAATTGGTTAATCCCCCAGGCGCTGCACCTCTCCATGTAAACAGTGACTGCACCAGCAGCCAGTATGTGCTGTCCGATAAGTGAGCCCGGTGAGTGTACCCTCTCCTGGTGACCGATTTCCATGAATGTGTTTAGCATCGGCTATGCGTGTACATTCCTGTCTTCTCAGGTTCCAAACAGGACTTATAGTGTATTTGCGCAAGATGAGACCTCGTTTCGGTTTACAAATCCTAGCCCTCCCGGCTGCACTCACTATTTGCTCGCTTGATGCCTCTTGCTTTCTCGGTGCCTGCTTCCCTGCCTTGTTCCCTCTTTTCACTAACAGCGATAAGAGCTATTGTGTGCTCTAGAGTTACGGGCTGGACCTGCCCTCCTCGATTTTCTTCAACCATCCGCTTGGCGCGGGTCATAGGTGATTGCCTTTCCATCACGGTCTCAGTGAACCGTGCCGAACCACATAGTACGCCCCACTGCCCAATAGTGAGTCAGCGCAATGGCCAGGGGTATAAGACGGGATTATTTTGTTTGTTGCTACCCTGTGCCTGTAGTGCTCGAGCCCTTCTCTCGGCTCCCTGTGATTTGGCCCCCCCATGTGTGGTTTTCCTGTTGGTTCGCTTTCTCTTTTCCCATGCCGTCCCTCATTTTCTTCCCCCTCCTTCTTCCCCCCTCCCCCCCTTTCTCCTCCTTCTTCCCCTCACGCTTGTTATCTACGCCCCCTTTAAAGGGACTAGGATGTGAACATGCATGATAGTGACCAGAGCTGCACTCACTATTCTGCTGCTGGTGCAGTCACTGTGTACATACATGACATTACTTATCCTGTACTGATCCTGAGTTACATCCTGTATTATAATAATAATCTTTATTTATATTGCGCTTTCAAATTCTGTAGTGTTTTACAAATCCTAGAACTCCAGAGCTGCACTCACTATTCTGCTAGCTTGATGCCTACTTGACTTTCTTAGGTGACTTGCTTCCTGCTTTGCTACATCTTTTAATAACCAATGTAATTGGTGCTGCTCTAGAGTATTATTATTCGTGCCGTACTTGAGAGCCCCTTAGAGTTACCTCGAATGTCGGCAAAGTGGCTAAAAAAAGTATCTTTTTGAATTAGAGTGAGCTGATCTGTTGGTTTGGCTTGCGTGACTCTGAGGTATCGCTGTATTGGCAGCTGGGGGGGTGCCCATATCCCATGTGCCCCGTGTGTTTCCTGGCATGGCCGGATACCTAGGGGCGTCTGTTTGGCCGAGCTGGAAACAACCCCCAACCTGAATCCATACCAGCTTCCACCCTGATAAATGGGGCACAAGGCATTTTAATACAGACTTTCCTTTGGAAAGGGGCAGCACAACCGCCCCCCGCCCCCCAACCCACGACCAGCTCTGTGTCGTGATCTAAGCTATGTACAGGACATTGTATAACAGACACAATTATATGGTGTGGTGTGTGGTGTGTGTGTTGTGTGGTTATAATACTGGTTTGTAACATGGATAACAGTTGGCCAAAATGGCAATTGTTGCAATTTGTTTGGGGTTCTCCTTATCTTGCTGGGATGTTAATCAGCGCCTCCCACAGGAGAGCTTGAAGTAATACAAAAGTCGCTGGGTCCCTCCACTGATGGTACTTTCCCTCCGTGTGGGGGAGTCCTCCATGCCCCCCATTCCCTAATGAGTTTTATTTTGTAGGGAATGTTGTATGTCTGTACCTGCTGTTCTGTGTAGTCTCCATATTGTAAATTGTAACCTTCTGTTCCGCAGAAGCGATATGGGACACGTTGCTCGCGTTGCGCAGCACGATCCACGCACATACTGTGTATCGAGCGCAAGGGTAACTTCTAACACCTGGCGTGCTTCGCCTGCTACTCCTGTAAGAGGTCAGCTGTCCACTGGGGAGGAGTTTGCTCTGGTGGATGAGAAGGTCTGGCTCGCGTGCACTATGACGTAATGCTTGATAACCTGAAGAAGGGGGCCGTGGAGAACGTTGCGTGCGCCCCCCGCAGGACCGTCGCTGGTGTAACGCGCAAATATAGAAGTTGATTCTATGTTTCTTCTTCTTTTCAGCACAGTGAACTGGGTCAGTGTGGAAGGGCTCTCTGACAGAACTGATAGTAACCAACCGAAACCATCAAAGAGGCGTACTGCTTCATCATACAGTACCGCCGACCAGCTTCCCAAGTGGAGTGACCGCTCCATAGATCGGCAGTGCCTGAATGTTTCATAGTGGTATATACGGGAATGGGATAGTCGCTGGATGGTTTAAACCAAATTGGGGGGGGAAGATTTGTCTTTTTCCTATAGTTTATGCAAGCGCAATTTTGCTCATACAATACCCCGACGCACAACGCTAACCGAAATTGTCAGAAAGGACAGGACTGCAGCAGACTTGTACTACAAGGTAACGATCCGCGTCATCAAAGGGGTTCAAATGTGGTTCCTATTGTTTTTCCCATCACTGTATTACGAGCCTCAAATATGTACAGGAATGTGGTCAGCTGGAGCTGCTTATGCATTGAGTCACTGTACAACATGACATTCTTTCCTGTACTGATCCTGAGTTACATCCTGTTATTATCCCCGAGAGCTGCACTCACTATTCTGCTGCTGGTGCATCACTGTGTACATAAAGCATGACATTACTTTATCCGTACTGATCCTGAGTTCCAATCATGTATTATACCCCAGACTGTACTCACTATTCTGCTGCTGGTGCAGTCAATGTGTACATACATGACATTACTTATCCCTGTACGGATCTGAGTTACATCCTGTATTATACCCCATAGCTGTAACTCACTATTTGCTGGCTAGGTGCAGTCAATGTGCATACATGACTAACTTCATCCCTGTACTGATCCTGAGTTACATCCTGTATTATACTCCAGAAGCTGCACTCGGAGGAAACTATTCTGCTGCTGGTGGCAGTCACTGTGTACAACTGACATTACTTATCCTGTACTGGTCCGCCGTTACATCCTTTATATCGCCAGAGCTGCCTCACTATTCTGCTGCTGGTGCAGGTCTGTGTACAATACATGACATTCCTTATCCCTGTACTGATCCCTGAGTTACAATCCTGTATTATACTCCAGAGCTGCCCACTATTCTGCTGCTGTTGCAGTCCACTTGTACTACATGACTTACTTATCCTGTACTGTCCGTGGTTCCAAACATCCTGTATTATGCTCCAGAGCTGCACTCACTATTCTGCTGCTGGTGCAGTCACTGTGTAAATACATCCATTAGCTATCCTGTCGATCCTGAGTTACACCGTATTATACCCCAGACTGCACTCACTATTTCTGCTGCTTGGTGCAGTCCACTGTGTACTACATGACATTACTTATCCTGTACTGATCCTGAGTTTACATCCTGTATTATAAATAATAATCTTTATTTAATATTTGCGCTCTGAAAGTCCGTAGTGTTTTAACAAATCATAGAACTTCCAGAGCTTGCACTCACCTCACTATTCTGCTCAGCTTGATTGCCTACTTGAAACTTTTCTTAGGTGACGGCTTTTCCTGCTTTGTTACATCTTTTAATAACCAATGTAATTGGTGCTGCTCTAGAGTATTATACGGGATGGAACTGCAACTCATCAGACTTTTATTAAAATTCAGATTGGAAAGTCCTGATACTTTCCTGGTCTGTACAGAAATTTAGAAAACTCCTAATGCACCGGTTATTTCTGTTTGTCCCTACTTGTAGTGATCGATGCTTCTCTCGGCTCCATGTTGATTTGGCCAATGTTGTGTTTTCCAGGTCTGGTTCCAGAATTGTAGAGCTCGTCACAAGAAGCACGTGAGTCCTACTCACTCCTCTACCGCACCAGTTACAGCCATTCAGTCCTCAAGGCTTTCTCCACCAATGATGGATGAAATGACCTACTCTGCCTACGTACCTCAAGATGGGCCCATGCTGACTGCCCTGCACAGTTACATGGATGGTGAGCTCGTGTGTGGCTGTAGACTAAAGCTTAGGCTGTTACTCATTGCTACTTTCCATAGATTGAGTCACCACCCTTGGTAGAAATTCTCAGTGTTGTAGAACATTGGGTCCACATGAGGTTCTAGCAGAAGTTCTTGTCTAACTTCACAAATTTTAGATTCCGGAAAGTTTCCACGCAAGGAGGGAATATTCCAGCCCTTTCCTTGTGGGCACCTCGGGGTCCTCTGTACTTGGGTTATACGAGAAATCTCCAGATGGGGAAGAACACTGGTAGATTTGCCTTTGATGGTCTTCAAGAGGGGGGGGTCTTGATGAGTTGGTGCAGTGTCCTGTAGGTGGCCTTCATGGTGCACGAATGTTGGTTACACCTTCTGATTTGTGGATACTGACCAAAGTGACCATGTGTGTAAGGATGTCCTCCTGCCCTGTGAGGCTTGGACTTCTCTCCTCTTGGTGCCATCAAGAAGAAAGACCTTGTCTATGGTGGTCCCTCGAGAGGAAGAACTCTACAGAACAGAAGCTTCTCTATAATGCATCAATGTTCTTGTTCTCCAAACATTGACCACTATTGAATTCAAAGATCTGGAGAACATTTGTACCAAATTACAATGAATCACAGAATCAAAGGGGCTTCTTCCTGGAAATGGTGGTGGAGACACAAGCCACCGGCAAGTCAGACACAATCTCCCCACCTGTAATGTGACTTATAAGAAGGACATTTGGGAGGCTTTTCCTTATCTGTGATGAGACCTCCAAACACATTAGATGAAAAATGGTCCAATCCGTCTCTGTATGGGGCCTCTCGACTCTCTCCACCGATGGCAGATGTGGAGGTTACAAGGATCAGACAAGTGCGGACTCCACTACCCCATTCATTACCTTCACTTGCACCTTTAGGTGTTGTGTGTGCAGGATCGGAAAGGATGATTGTTGTCTATTTGATGGTTCTCCAATGAGGGGAGGGGCTAGGATTTTGTGTTCGATACACTGTAACTCCTTCTCCTTTCTCTCCTCAGCTCACTCTCCGACCCCCATCGGTCTTCAGTCTCTCCTGCCTCACTCCATGGCACAGCTACCTATAAGTCACGCATAAACTTCACTTCTGGTTTTTGTTTTTTTGTTGTTTTTTTGCGAGAATGTAAATGTTTGGGTAAAAAGAAACAAAGTCTGGAGTCCTTTATTGTGTATAAAATAGACTGAAGATCACTGGTTATTTTTCTAACTCCTCCTCCCAGACCCGCGTGTTCCTCTGCGTCATCCCCTCCACTGACCGGAGCGATGACCGCGTCCTGAGGATCACCGCGACACTTCCTGACTCGCACGTCTTAATTTTTTTTTTTGTCTGGAATTAGTCCAAACTTAGTTGTGTGTTTATTTATTTGTCATCGAGAGAAGCACTTTGCCAAAAACGAAGAAAAACAAGGACTGACAAGTGTGCAAAAAAATGTTTACAATTCTTTTTGTGAAATTGTATTTTTCATTAGTTTGTATCTGTAAATTATTACACAAGTGCATATGTATGTATGTATGTTAATTTGCTTTAACAGTTCAGATTTATTATTTTTTTTCATCTGTGAACTGATGAGACTCAGTTGGAATTTTTTTTTTTTTTTTTTTCCAAGTGAACTGAATAAAGTTTTGATTACATTCTGCCAAAGGTTCGGTTTGTAACCAGTCTCGATATCTGGATCTCTTATTATCCTTCCTTCTAAAATCAACGCTTAAAATTTTTGCTGAGACAAAGCCCCTCTGAGCTGCAGCTTCACAGGCTGTTACACTGTCTCCCCTATGCCTATAGTAGCTGCAGTTTGGATGAACATTGAGCTGAAATGCTCTGAAATAGTTGTCCAGGGGTTGAAAAACTTGGCTTCTTTCAAAAATGGCTCGTCTCCTGCCCATGGGAAGCTCCAATGATCTCTATTATGTGGACCCCTCTAAGTTTTATTGCCCTGGTATGTGGCAGCATCGTGGCTTCTTGCAGAACAGACAATGTAAGGACCAGTCCCTACTGCATAACTGTTAGTGTGAACAAAGCCTTATATGTAGGCAAAGAATCGGAGTCATAAATAATATAAATGTGCACAGGAAATCTACAGTTTATGAACAAATTTTTATTCTGTAGAAAATACAATAAGTTTTCAGGACCAGCAACAAAAAAGCAACACACAAACCTCTGGGGCGTCCTCGTGGATTAGGTAGGTCCTTGTATACTCGGTGTTGTCTCCTTACTGACTGCCGCGCGCCATTCTTGGGGTCTACAGATACTGTCTATGGCACTGACAGGAGCAGTGGAGTCGTCTGTCTGTACAATAGATATATGACCTGATGGATATCCTGTGGCCGGGTGCAGCTATTGCGCATAGTCCTGCCTGGCACAGAGCTTTACTATAGTCCACAGCCCGGCACCACCCCCTCCCCACCCAACTGGAGGATTAATTGCAATTGCGATGAAATTGCGGCTTGTACGTCAGGAAATCTCCCATCACAATCCATCCTGATAAACCAGGCACCGGGACTGTGGGATCTTCTGATATGTGTTATCCATGGCCTGCTACCTTCTAATATCAACTTCTAAAATTATGCTAATGAGCCAGAATGGCTCTGGAGCGGGTGTTACCAGAGCCCCTCCATGCTACAGCTTCACAGGCTGTTACACTGTCTCCACTCCCCCTGCCTGTCACACATTGGGAATTGCTCCTGCACATGGTGGCCCTGGTTATCAGGTGAGATTTTGGTGGTAGAAGTTTCCTTCACGCTTGATTGTTTTGTTTTCCGTTACCCCTTTTTCTTGGGTCCGGTTACAAGTGCCGCGTCACGGACAGATCTGGGAACTCTACATGTCTGGGAACTCTGTGCATCCTACATCAGTCCGTGGCTCAGGTCTTCTCACGTCATGACCATAATGTGAATCCGTTTGTATAGAATTTACATTTAATTGCCTAAAATTAACATAAATTAATGGATTATATCGGTAATTAACAAATTGTCGGCCATTATGAATATTAGGGGTCACTTGATGATAATCTAATAACCATTACATCTGCAAATCCTGGGTCATCCAGGACCGGACACTATAGACGCCATGTACTACCCCATTGTTTCCTATTATGTAGAGGGGTCTTTGTTTGGTTTCTCCCCTGTAGCGATGCCCCTCATTACAAGATTCTGTTGGTTCTGGTCTTTATTGGTCGGGTCCAGATTTGTGGTCCCATTAATATTAGGTGCAGCATTTTTCAGCCGCTTTACACCAAAGACCAGAACTTATTAAGCTTATTTCCTTGTATTGCTATTACAGCATTAAAATATGTGGATATTAATTTTTGCTAATTTTTTTAAAATTACAAGATACAATTTGTGTTGTGGTTATTATGTGATTATCGTGTCCCCATGTGTGTCGTAGTCCAGCTGCAATACCAGATACAACCTGGGAATGTGAGCCGAGCAGTTTGTGCAAAAAAGTGGACGTGGTTTTTGTACAACGCGGGAGGTAAGTCATTCTACCTACATGACCCTTAAATAAACCGCAGGTTCAGTAAATAAATATTCAGTAATCGTTCTGTATAATTTGCTGCTGGACCTTTTATCTACAGGATTATATTTACAATAATAATAAAATAATCTGACGGGCTGAAGGTCAACAACTTCCTGTAACTGTAGATGTACCGAGCATAGCAGCCAATCAGAGCTCAGCTCTCATCTTTATACAGCAGTGTAAAAAACCTAAAAGCTGTGCTCTGATTGGCTGACTGATAAATAAGGCTGATTGGACCGGTTTGGCCCAGGATGTCCCTTTAGAACAGGACCGGACGTTGCTATTCGTCTTCCCGCACCATTAATAGTCACACACGTCTACGACTCTTTGGTAGTTGATACAATCAGAGCGGTCACTGCGGTTTGGCCACGACGTTGCGTTTGTTCAGGATCTTCATCAAGGTTTTGTTCATAAAATACGGCTTTTCAGCCGAGCCGTCGTGTCGCTCTAGATCTTCCACTAGGAGTGAAAAATGAATACACAATAAGTGACTCAGAGACAAAGAGGAAGCAGTGGAGACCGACACTCGTCTTATCATCCTGGGAGTGAAGGTTCCCCCTCGAGTCTTGTGTTATTTGGGTTTATATCCTCTCCTCTGTGTAACTATAGAGGTGACTTATATTATTCTGCTCACCTACAGCCACCACTAGGGGGAGCTCACTGTATACTGAATGATAACACGATGTTATTACCACTAACTGTAAAGCAGATATCACGGTAATACATAATGCCTATGACACCACAGATTGGGAGGTCATGTGACGTGTGAGGGGGAACTGGACTGTCCTATGACATGCCAGATTAGAAAACCATGTGATACATATGGGGGGGGGACTAGACTGTCCTATGACATGCCAGATTAGAAAACCATGTGATACATATAGGGGGGGGGGGGCTAGACTGTCCTATGACATGCCAGATTGTATACCATGTGATACATATGGGGGAGGGGCTAGACTGTCCTAGATTGTATACCATGTGATACATATGGGGGAGGGGCTAGACTGTCCTATGACATGTCAGATTGTATACCATGTGATACATTGGGGGGTTAGACTGTCCTATGACATGCCGGATTGTATACCATGTGATACATATGGGGGAGGGGCTAGACTGTCCTACTCCTTCATCCTTTCTCTCCTCAGCTCCTATCCCGACACACCATGCGGGTCTTCAGTCCTCTCATGCCTCATCCATGGGCACAGCTACCTATAAGTCACGCATAAACTTCACTGTCTTCTGGTTTTTTGTTTTTTTTTTTTTTGTTTTTTTTTGCGAGTAATGTAACATGTTTGGGTACAAAAGAACAAAGTCTGGAGTCCTTTATTTTGTATAAAATAGACTAAGATCACTGGGTATTTTTCTAACTCTCCCCCAACCGGCGTGTTTCCTCTCGTCATCCCCTCCTGGACCGGAGCGATGACCGCGCTATGAGGGTCACCAACACGACACTTCCATGAGCTCCGCACGTCTATTGTTTTTCTTTTTTTTTTTCTGTTGGAATTAGGTCCACAACTTAGTTTTTGTGTTTATTTATTGTCATCGAGAGAAGCCACTTTGCAAAAAACAGAAGAAAACAAGGACTGACAAGTGTGAAAAAAAATGTTTCATCTTTTTGTGAAATTGTACTTTTCATTAGTTGTTATCTTAAATTATACCACAAGTGCAGATGGTATGTATGTATGTTAATTTGCTTGAACAGTTCAGAAATTATTATTCTTTGTTTCATCTGTGAACTGGATGAACTCAGATTGGAATTTTTTTTTTGTTTTTTTTTTTTTTTCCAAGTGAACTGAATAAAGTTTTGCATTACATTCTGCCAAAGGTCGCGTTTGTAACCGTTTCGAGTACTGGGATCGTCTTATTCACCTTCCTTCTAAAAATCAATGCTTAAAATTTTTGGCTGGATCAAAGCCCCTCTGACTGCATGCTGCCGACAGGCTTTATCGACTGATCTCCCTATGCCTATAGTGAGCTGCAGTGTTGGATGGAAACATGGGAAAATGCTCTGAAATAGGTTGTCCAGGGTTCGAAAAATTGCTTCTTCAACAATGTCTCGTCTCCGGCCCATGGGGGAACTCCAATGACTCTCTATTATTGGACCCCTCTGAAGTTTATTGCCCTGGTTGTGCAGCATCGTGGCTTCTGCAGAACAGACAATGTAAGGACCAGTCCCTACTGCATAACTGTTAGTGTAACAAAGCTCTTATAGTAGGCCAAAAGATCGGCAGTCATAAATAAATAACTGTGCACAGGAAATCTATCATTTTATGAACAAATTTTATTTCGTAGAAAATGACAAATAAGTTTTCAGGACCCAGCCAACAAAAAAAAGCAACACAACACTCTGGGGGGCCGGTGTCCTCGTGATTAGGTAGTTCTTGTATACTCAGTTGTTTTGTCTCGTAGTCGTTCTGGCTGCCGCGGCGCCATTCTTGGGGTCTAAGAATGTGCATATGGCATTTGACTCTGATTGCCGACCCCTTAGCTTGAGGGAACAAATTGCTGGTTTGAAGGGGTACCTAGTGTTGGGCCCCCCATGGAGTACAAGAGAATGGCCGGATAAATTGTACGGCAAGTAAATGGAGGAGCACTGTCTATGCACTGACAGGAGCTTGGGGTCGTCTGTCGGTACAATAATAGAAATATATAGAATCTATAATATAGCAGAGAGCAGATAGATATAGAGATATATGATTATCAACGAGCAGCGGGGGGGATACATGACCTGATGATCATCTTGTGGCCTGGGGGCAGCTACTGGCATAGTCCTGCCTGACACAGCTGTACTATAGCACGCGGCCACAGCCCCTCCGCACCCAATGGCGGCGATGTGTCTGAAAATATCTATCACAACTATCCCTGATTAACAGGGATTGTTCTCATAGATCTTGGGCACCGGGCCTTGTTGTTATCTTTCTTGTATCCAGCTGACTTCCTTCTAATATCACTTCTATATTATGCTAATGAGACCAGAATGGCTCGGAGGCGGTGTTGGTGTTAAACAAGCCACCTCCATGCTACAGCTGCCCATCGTTGGCCGGTTATCAGGTGTGATTTTTGGGGTAAAAAATTTCCGTCATGCTTGTTTTGGGGTTTTTTTTTTTTTTTGTTACCCATTTTCTTGGTCCGGTTACAAGTGCTCGGTCACGGACTGACCCTATGCAGTCAGCTCTGCTACATGTCTGGGAAACTCTGTGCATCTTCTCACGTCGTGACATAATGTGAATCGGCATGTATATATATTTCGAGGCGCTGTTTGTATAGAATTTAAAGTAATTGCATAAAATAACATAAATAAATGTATTATATTGGTATAACCCAACGGTTCGGCCATTAGAATATTAGGGGTCACTTGATGATAATCTAATATCCATTACATCTGCAAAATTCCTGGGTCATCCAGGACCGGACCCTATAGGCAGCCAGGTTTGTTTTCCTCTAGTGTAGAGGGGTCTTTGTGTTTGGGTTCTCCCCTGCTAGCCCATACAGCGATGCCCCTCTTAACAAGATGCTCTTTGGTTATGGTCTTTATTGGTCGGGTCCAGGATTGTGGTCCATTAATATTAGGTGCAGGCATTTTTCAACAGCGCTTTCAACAAGACCCGAACTATTAAGCCTGATTCCTTGTATTGCTATTACAGCATTAAAATATTGTGGATATTAATTTTTGCTAATTTTTTTAAAATTACAAGATACAATTTGTGTTGTGTTATTATGTGATTAGTTGTCCCATGTGGTGTCGTGTAGTCCAGCTGCAATACAGATACAACCTGAGGAATGTGAGCCGAGTGTTGTGCAAAAAAAAAAAAGTGGACGTTGTTTTTGTACAAACGCGGAGAGGTAGTCATTCTACCTACATGCACCCTTAAATAAGCCGCGCAGTTCAGTAAATAAAATTACAGTAATCGTTCTGTATAATTTGCTGCTGGACCTTTATCTACAGGATTATATTTACAATAATAATAAAAAAATCAGGACGGGTGTGGAAGGTCAACAACTCCTGTAAACTGTAGATGTACCCGAGCATAGCAGCCAATCAGAGCTCAGCTCATCTTTATACAGCAGTGTAAAAAACCTAAAAGCTGTGCTCTGATTGGCTGACTGATAAATAAGGATGCTGATTGGACCGGTTTGGCCCAGGAGTACTTTAGAACAGGACCCGGACTGTTGCCTATTCGTCTTCACGCACCATTAATAGTCAACACGTCTACGACTACTTTGGTCACTGCGCGTTTGGCCACGACGTTGCGTTTGTTCAGGATTTCTCAAGGTTTTGTTTCATAAAATACGGCTTTTCAGCCGAGCGCGTGTGTCGCTCTAGATCTTCCATAGGAGTGAAAAATGAATACACATAAGTGACTCAGAGACAAGAGGAAGCCAGTGGAGCCAGACACTCGTCTTATCTCCTGGGGAGTGAAGGTTCTCCTCGCGTCTTGGTTATTTGGTTATCTATATCTTTATGATGGTTAAAGCTCCAAATCCTGCTCTGTGTAACTATAGGGTGAGCTATCATATTCTGCCACCTACAGCCACCACTAGGGGGAGCTCACTACTACTGAATGATAACTATGATTAACCCTAACTGTTAAAGCAGATATCACGGTAATACACAATGCCTATGACACCACAGATTGGGGAGCGTCATTGTGATGTGTGAGGGGGGGAACTGGATGTCATATGACATGCCGATAGAAAACATGTGGATACATATGGGGAGGTACTAGATGTCCTAGACATGTCAGATTGTATACCATGTGTGAACATATGGGGGGGGGGGGGGCTAGACTGTCCTATGACAGTCAGATTAGAAAACCATTGTGGTACAATAAAGGGGGGGGGGACTAGACTGTCCTATGACATGCCAGATTGTATACCATGTGATACATATGGGGGAGGGGCTTAGACTGTCCTATGGACCGTCAGATTGTATACCATGTGATACATTGGGGGGTTAGACTGTCCTATGACATGCCGGATTGTATACATGTGATACATATGGGGGAAGGGGCTTAGACTGTCCTTGACATGCCGGAGTGTATACCATGTGATACATATGGGGGGGGGGGGCTAGACTGTTCCTATGACATGTCAGATTAGAAAACCATGTGATACATATAGGGGGGGGGGGACTAGACTGTCCTATGACATGCCAGATTGTATACCATGTGATACATATGGGGGAGGGGCTAGACTGTCCATGACATGTCAGATTGTTATACCATGTGATACATTGGGGGGTTATTGACTGCCTATGGACATGCCGGATTATACCATGTGTAACATGGGGGAGGGGCTAGACTGTCCTTAGACATGTGTCAGGGTCAGGGATCGACCTCTTTTCTCCACAAAGAGAAGTCACCACTATATGGAGCGTAGGGCAGCTTGTTCCCCTCACTTTTAGGAAGCAATGCCGGGCCTGGGGTGGGGAGGGACGCCAGCACTTGTAAGCATCCAACCAACATCTATCAAAACTAAATGAACCAACTTATAAAGGGGTTGTCCACTTCCCATGACCTGCAACATCTGGACCTGCTACAATCAGTGGTCGTCACGTATCAAGACCAACATTTATACCACACAAGTCTTGGCGCCGAGCACCGAGGAGGAGATGTACGACCCATCTACAGCAGAGGCTGCAAAGATCACATGTCCGGTGGCTCCGCCTATTCCTCATCCTTTGACAAGCCTCTTTTCCACCCCAAAAAAATGGATTTAATACAATCCCCCCCCCCCCTAAGAGACTATTGGTTGAAATTACTAAACTTCTGAAAGACTCTTTTAGAAACTTTAGAACTTTTAAAAGAAAATATTTAAAAAAAAGTTTTTTTTCCCCAAATTTAGAACAGAAACAGATACAAAACGATGAATTAAAATTAAATAATTCCCCCCCCCCCCCTTATTTTCTTGTTAAAGGAAGTTCCATAAGTGCAGAGAAGTAATGGAGCAAGTAGGGGTCCACATGGTCAGTATGTACAAATTTTAAGAAAAAAGGGATTAGTCTTGCACATTTTCCTTATTAACTCTATACGCTGCGTCTCCACTGATTTTAACCCTTCATTGTAATATAACAAACATAATATAAAATCCACTTACTGTATATTTTTCGGACGTAAGGCGCACCACAGAAGAAAATGCCAGTAAAATGTCTAGGATCATATTAAAGCGGCACCGGACTATAAGGCCCAGACACACTAAATGCACCTAAAAGTCTAGGTCATATATAAGGGCACCGGATTATAAGGCGCACCAGCAATAAATGCCAGCTAAAATGTCTAGGATCATATTAAGGCGCACCGGAATTAGAAGGCGCAGCACAATGAATGCCAGTCTAAAATGTTTAGGATCATAATAAGGCGCACCATCAATAAATGCCTGCTAAAATGTCTAGGATTATTAATAAGGCGCACCGGACTATAAGGCGCAGCAAATAAATGGCCAGCACAGATGGCGCAGACCTGTGCACCAGTTCAAAGCAGTACGTGTTTCTGTACCAGTGCGGTTCATATATAAGGCGCACCGGACTAGGATTTTATAGTCCGAAAAAAATCGATATATAGAAAAGTCAGATTTTTTTTCGCCAAAAAGTTCAATCAGATTTTCTAATTTCTAAAACTCTTGCGGCTCGTTGGATTTATTCCATTATAAGAACGTATAATAAACAGACAGGTGAGAAGACGCTCGCGCCTTATTCTATGGTTTTTTATTATAAAATCCGTCTTCAGTGTGAATGATAATTCCCTCCTAAAATTTTTTTGTTAATAAATTTCAATCCCCCCGCGGGCCGGGGTTAACACAGGAGTGCCGACACGTCAGAGATCACAGACATCCGGACAGGCGAACGGGAATTCGGTTTCAGAAAAATTGGAAACATAAATCCGTCCAAATTTTATTCAATAAAAAGTAACGACCTAATTTGTAAATTGCAACGTAAGAAAACACCCAATCATTCATTTTTTTAATTTTTTTTTTTTTAACCACAAGTTATAAAATTTACCCATCGTATGAAAAATGTGAGATTTGGAAGCTTGCATAAAAAGTGTTGGCAGAACTGCGATCCTACAGACGAGCGCCAGAAATATTCCCCTAGAGCGTACATCCGCGCCCACGAAACATCGCACAATTTCTGAATCATCGGTTTTTCCCCCATTTCTCCTAAGTGCACTTATCATGTCACAACAAAAGGTGCAAAAGATTAAATCGGGTGTTAATGACAAGAAAAGGTGGTCAAAAACTTACAGGATTTTTTATTTTGGAAACCTTGGTAGGCAAAAAGCAACCAAAGCTGTAAAAAAAAAAAAAAAAAAAAGTTAAAAAAATTTAAACAAATCTGAAGTAAAAAAAAAAAAAAAAGTGTTTCCGTTTTTTTTGTTGCTACAAAATTATTGCTTTTTTTCAAACTGATTTTTTTGCAAAAGCAAAGAAAGTAAAAGAAGTTTGTTAATAACTGAGCCAAGGAAATAAAAAAAAAAAGAAATTATTTCAATTAAAATTTTTTTTTTTTTTTAAATTGTCATATATTTTAATGGGACAAAAGTTTTGCCTTCACATCATAAGTGTTTAAATATAAAAAAAAGCGCACAAAAAAAAAAGCCAAATAACCTGCATTTACAGTGGGGGGGGGGAGGGGGGCGGGGGTTCACATAAGAAAAAATGTACTTCCTGACCAAAGGCTCCTTCATCCTTTCTCTCCTCAGCTCACATCCGACCACCCAGCGGTCTTCAGTCCGCTCTCACTGCCTCACTCCATGGGCCACAGCTACCTATAAGTCACGCATAAAACTTCACTCTTCTGGTTTTTTGTTTTTTTTTTTTTTGTTTTTTTTTGCGAGAATGTAACATTTTGGGTACAAAAGAACAAAGTCTGGAGTCCTTTATTGTTGTATAAATAGACTAAGATCACTGGGTATTTTTCTAACTCTCCCCCAAACCGGGCGTGTTTCCTCTGAGTCATCCCCTCACTGACGGTAGCGATGACCGCGTCCTGAGGGTCACCACACGACACTTCCATGACTCGCACGTCCTATTTTGTTTTCTTTTTTTTTTTTGTTGGAATTAGTCCACAACTTAGTTTTGTGTGTTTATTTATTTGTCATCGAGAGACAGCACTTTGCAAAAACAGAAGAAAAACAAGGACTGACAAGTGTGCAAAAAAAATGTTTCATCTTTTTGTGAAATTGTTTTTCTTAGTTTGCTATCTTAAATATTACCACAGTGCAGATGATGTATGTATGTTAAATTTGCTTGAACAGTTCAGATTATATATTCTTTGTTTCATCTGTGAACTGGATGTAACTCAGTTGGAAGTTTTTTTTTTTTTTTTTTTTTTTTTCCAAGGTGAATGAAATAAAGTTTTGCATTAACATCTGCCAAAGGTCGCGTTGTGTAACCAGTTTCGATATGCTGGATCTCTTATTCTCCTTCCTTCTAAAAATCAAATGCTTAAAATTTTGCTAGACAAAGCCCCTCTGAGCTGCATGCTGCACAGCGGTTATCACTGCTCTCCCTATGCCTATAGTAGCTGCAGTGTTGGAGAAAACATGAGGGTGAAAATGCTCTGAAATAGTTGTCCAGGGGTTCGAAAAATTGGCTCTTTCAACAAATGTCTCGTCTCCTGGCCCATGGGGGAAGCCTCCAATGATCTCTATTATTTGGACCCCTCTAAGTGTTTATTGCCGCTGGTTGTGGCAGCATCGTGCTTCTGTGCAGAACGACAATGTTAAGGATCCCATCCCAACTGCATAACTGTTAGTGTCAACAAAGCCTTATAGGTAGGCAAGAGAATCGGCGTTCTAAATAATAAACTGTGCACAGGAAATCTACAGTCTTAATGAACAAATTTTCATTCTGAGAAAAGACAATAACGTTTTCAGGACCCAGCAACAAAAAAAAGCAACACAAGCTCTGGGGGCTCTGGGTGTTCCTCGTGGATTAGGTAGTCCTTGTATACTCAGTTGTTTTGTCTCCTATCTTCTGGCTGCCGCGCGCGCCATTCTTGGGGTCTATAGATGTGCATATGGCATTGACTCTGATTCCGACCCTTAGACTGAGGGGAACAATTGCTGGTTTGAAGGGGTCCTAGTGTTGGGACCCCCCATGGATCAAGAGAATGTGGGATAATTGTACTGCAAGTAATGGAGGAGCACTGTCTAGTGCACTGACAGGAGCAGTGGGGTCGTCTGTCGGTACCAATATATAGAATATATAGGAATCTATAATCTAGAAGAGAGCAGATATATAGAGATATAGATATATGAATCGAGCAGCCGGGGGGATACATGACCTGATGATATCTTGTGGCCTGGGTGCAGCTACTGGGCATAGTCCTGCCTGGCACAGCTGTACTATAGCCTGCGGCCACAGCCCCCCTCCGCACCCAACTGGCGGAGTGTGTCTGGAAATATCCTATCACAATCTATCCTGATTAACCAGGGATATTTCTCATAGATCTGGGCACCGGGCCTGTGGTATCTTCTTGTGGTATCCATGGCTGCTTCCCTTCTAATATCAACTTCTATAATTATGCTAATGAGCCAGAATGGCTCTGGGGCGGGTGTTACCAAAGCCCCTCCATGCTACAGCTGCACATCGTGGCCCTGGTTATCAGGTGTGATTTTGGTGGTAAAAATTTCCGTCATGCTTGTTTTGGGGTTTTTTTTTTTTTTTGTTACCCATTTTCTTGGTCCGGTTACAAGTGCTCGGTCACGGACTGACCCTATGCAGTCAGCTCTGCTACATGTCTGGGAAACTCTGTGCATCTTCTCACGTCGTGACATAATGTGAATCGGCATTATATATATTTCGAGGCTCTGTTTGTATAGAATTTAAAGTAATTGCATAAAATAACATAAATAAATGTATTATATTGGTATAACCCAATGGTTCGGCCATTAGAATATTAGGGGTCACTTGATGATAATCTAATATCCATTACATCTGCAAAATTCCTGGGTCATCCAGGACCGGACCCTATAGGCAGCCAGGTTTGTTTTCCTCTAGTGTAGAGGGGTCTTTGTGTTTGGGTTCTCCCCTGCCTAGCCCATACAGCGATGCCCCTCTTAACAAGATGCTCTTTGGTTATGGTCTTTATTGGTCGGGTCCAGGATTGTGGTCCATTAATATTAGGTGCAGGCATTTTTCAACAGCGCTTTCAACAAGACCGAACTATTAAGCCTGATTCCTTGTATGCTATTACAGCATTAAAATATTGTGGATATTAATTTGTTGCTAATTTTTTTAAAATTACAAGATACAATTTGTGTTGTGTTATTATGTGATTAGTTAGTCCCATGTGGTGCGGTAGTCCAGCTGCAATACAGATACAACCTGAGGAATGTGAGCCGAGTGTTTGTGCAAAAAAAAAAAGTGGACGTTGTTTTTTACAAACGCGGAGAGGTAGTCATTCTACCTACATGCACCCTTAAATAAGCCGCGCATGTTCAGTAAATAAAATTACAGTAATCGTTCTGTATAATTTGCTGCTGGACCTTTTATCTACAGGATTATATTTACAATTAATAATAAAAAAATCAGGACGGGGTGGAAGGTCAACAACTCCTGTAACTGTAGATGTACCGAGCATAGCAGCCAATCAGAGCTCAGCTCTCATCTTATACAGCAGTGTAAAAAACCTAAAAGCTGTGCTCTGATTGGCTGACTGATAAAATAAGGATGCTGATTGGACCGGTTTGGCCAGGAGTACTTTAGAACAGGACCCGGTACTGTTGCTATTCGTCTTCACGCCCATTAATAGTCAACACGTCTACGACTATTTGGTCACTGCGGTTTGGCCACACGTTGCGTTTGTTCAGGATTTCTCAAGGTTTTGTTCATAAAATACGGCTTTTCAGCGAGCGCGTGTGTCGCTCTAGATCTTCCATAGGAGGAAAAATGAATACACATAAGTGACTCAGAGACAAGAGGAAGCCAGTGGGACCAGACACTCGTCTTATCTCCTGGGAGAGTGAAGGTTCTCCTCGCGTCTTGGTGTATTTGGTTTATTATATCTTTATGATGGTTAAAGCTCCAAATCCTCTCTGTGTAACTATAGGGTGACTATCATATTCTGCCACCTACAGCCACCACTAGGGGGAGCTCACTATACTGAATGATAACATATGATTAACCCTAACTTTAAAGCAGATATCACGGTAATACACAATGCCTATGACACCACAGATTGGGAGCGTCATGTGATGTGTGAGGGGGGGGAACTGGACTGTCTATGACATGCCGATAGAAAACATGTGGATACATATGGGGAGGTACTAGATGTCCTAGACATGTCAGATTGTATACCATGTGTGATACATATGGGGGGGGGGGGGGCTAGACTGTCCTATGAAGTCGATTAGAAAACCATGTAGGTACATATAAGGGGGGGGGGACTAGACTGTCCTATGACATGCCAGATTGTATACCATGTGATACATATGGGGGGAGGGGCTATAGACTGTCCTAGGACGTCAGATTGATACCATGTGATACATTGGGGGGTTAGACTGTCCTATGACATGCCGGATTGTATACCATGTGATACATATGGGGGAGGGGCTAGACTGTCCTATGACATGCCGGATTGTATACCATGTGATACATATGGGGGGGGGGGGCTAGACTGTCCTATGACATGTCAGATTAGAAAACCATGTGATACATATAGGGGGGGGGGGACTAGACTGTCCTATGACATGCCAGATTGTATACCATGTGATACATATGGGGGAGGGGCTAGACTGTCCTGACATGTCAGATTGTTATACCATGTGATACATTGGGGGGTTACTGACTGCCTATGGACATGCCGTGGATGTATACCATGTGTAAATGGGGGAGGGGCTAGACTGTCCTTGACATGTGTCAGGGTCAGGGATCGACCTCTTTTCTCCACAAAGAGAAGTCACCACTATATGGAGCGTAGGGCAGCTTGTTCCCCTCACTTTTAGGAAGCAAATGCCGGGCCATGGGGTGGGGAGGGACGCCAGCACTTGTAAGCATCCAACCAACATCTATCAAAACTAAATGACCAACTTATAAAGGGGTTGTCCACTTCCCATGACCTGCAACATCTGGACTGCTACAATCAGTGGTCGTCACGTATCAAGACCAACATTTATACCACACAAGTCTTGGCGCCGAGCACGAGGAGGAGATGTACGACCCATCTACAGCAGAGGCTGCAAAGATCACATGTCCGGTGGCTCCGCCTATTCCTCATCCTTGACAAGCCTCTTTTCCACCCAAAAAAATGGATTTAATACAATCCCCACCCCCCCCTAAGAGACTATATTGGTTGAAATTACTAAAACTTATGAAGACTCTTTTAGAAACTTTAGAACTTTAAAAGAAAATAATTTAAAAAAAAGTTTTTTTTCCCAAATTAGAACAGAAACAACAATACAAAACGATGTTAATTAAAATTAAATAATTTCCCCCCCCCTTATTTTCTTGTTAAAGGAAGTTCCATAAGTGCAGAGAGTAGAATGGAGAAGTAGGGGTACATGGTCAAGTATTACATAATTTTAGAAAAAGGGATTAGTTCTCTGCACATTTCCTTATTAACTTCTATACGCTGCGTTCTCCACTGATTTTAACCCTTCATTGTAATATAACAAACATAATATAAAATCCACTTACTGTATATTTTTCGGACGATAAGGCGCACCACAGAAGAAATGCCAGTAAAATGTCTAGGATCATATAAAGCGCACCGGACTATAAGGCCCAGACACACTAAATGCACCTAAAAGTCTAGGTCATATATAAGGGCACCGGATTATAAGGCGCACCAGCAAAAATGCCAGCTAAAAATGTCTAGGATCAATATAAGGCGCACCGGTTAGAAGGCCAGCACATGAATGCACAGCTAAAATGTTTAGGATACATAATAAGGCGCACCATCAATAAATGCCTGCTAAAATGTCTAGGATTATTAATAAGGCGCACCGGACTATAAGGCGCCAGCAAAATAAATGGCCAGACAGATGGCGCAGACCTGTGCACCAGTTCAAAGCAGTACGTGTTTCTGTACCAGTGCGGTTCATATATAAGGCGCACCGGACTAGGATTTTATAGTCCGGAAAAAAATCGATATATAGAAAAGTCAGATTTTTTTTCGCCAAAAAGTTCAATCAGATTTTCTAATTTTCTAAAAACTCTTGCGGCTCGTTGGATTTATTCCACTATAAGAACGTATAATAAACAGACAGGTGGGAGAAGACGCTCGCGTCCTTATTCTATGGTTTTTTATTATAAAATCCGTCTTCAGTGTGAATGATAATTTCCCTCCTAAAATTTTTTTGTTAATAAATTTCAATCACCCCACGCGGGCCGGGGTTAACACAGGAGTGCCGACACGTCAGAGATACAGACATTCCGGACAGCGAACGGGAATTCGGTTTCAGAAAAATTGGAAACATTAAATCCGTCCAAATTTTTATTCAATAAAAAGTAACGACCTAATTTGTACAATTGCAACGTAAGAAAAACACCCAATCATTCATTTTTTAATTTTTTTTTTTTTAGACCCAAGTTATAAAAATTTACCCATCGTATGAAAAATGTGAGATTTGGAAGCTTGCATAAAAAGTGTTGGCAGAACTGCGATCCACAGACGAGCGCCAGAAATATTCCCTAGAGCGTCACATCCCGCGCCCACGAAACATCGCACAATTTCTGAATCATCGGTTTTTCCCCCATTTCTCCTAAGTGCACTTATCATGTCACAACAAAAGGTGCAAAAGATTAAATCGGGATGTTAATGACAAGAAAAGGTGGTCAAAAACTTACAGGATTTTTTATTTTGGAAACCTTGGTAGGCAAAAAGCTAACCAAAGCTGTAAAAAAAAAAAAAAAAAAAAAGTTAAAAAAATTTAAACAAATCTGAAGTAAAAAAAAAAAAAAAAGTGTTTCCGTTTTTTTTGTTGCTACAAAATTATTGCTTTTTTTCAAACTGATTTTTTTGCAAAAGCAAAGAAAGTAAAAGAAGTTTGTTAATAACTGAGCCAAGGTAAATAAAAAAAAAAAGAAATTATATTCAATTAAAATTTTTTTTTTTTTTTAAATTGTCATATATTTTAATGGGACAAAAGTTTTGCCTCACATCATCAATGTTTTTAAATATAAAAAAAAATGGCCAAAAAAAAAAGCCAAATAACCTGCATTTACATTGGGGGGGGGGAGGGGGGCGGGGGTTCACATAAGAAAAAATGTACTTCCTGACCAAAGGCAAAGGCATAAATTCAGCATAAACAAATGAAATAAAATGATAATATAAGAGCACGGAACGGGTGTAAATCATATAAAGCAGCAGAAATGGTGAAAAAAAAGTTGAAGATCCGAAAGTGTCAAACTGTTAATGTCTATTATGCACAACCGCCGGCAGGAATTGAAAACATGAAAAAAAAAAAATAGGAAAAACAGAAAATTATTTTTGAACCTGACAATTATAGTCGAAGTGGCCTTAAAATAATGGGGGTCATTTACTAAGGGTCCGAATCGATCTTTTTCGTCGGGTTTTCCCGAAAATGACCGGTTTGCAACGAATTGCCCCGGGTTTTTGGCGCACGTGATGGGATTGTGGCACATCGGTGCCGGGTTGCATGCGACGGAAATCGGGGGCGTGGCCGTCGGAAAACCCGACTGATTCTGAAAAACTGCGGAATTTAAATAAAAAATGTGTTGCTTGACACGCGCTTTCATGAACCAGGAATAGGATGGTGAACTCCGGCGGACTCCAGCGCAGCAGCGACACCTGGTGGACATCGGGGGAACTGCCTTAGTGGATTGCCGGAAGACCCGAATCCTCCACGAAGAATGCGCCGCTGGATCGCGACAAGACCGGGCAAGTAAATGTGCCCAAATATCTGAAAGGGGTTGTCTCATTTTGACCAATCAGTGATCTCTCTTCCCCTGGAGAACCCGCCCTGTCCATGTACTGCACAGTTGCCCATTCATCTGAATGGTCGGCATGTAATTCTACCTTTCACCTGTAGTGGCCGCTGTGGTAAATCTGAACAATCATGGATTTTTCAGGTCTTTGATCTGGATTTTTCTCTCTGGTGATTTAGTTTGTTGCAGTTTGTAATGACTTTGTGACTGGTTTATGTAGATTCTGAGAATTCTTACTTTCTGGTCACCCTATGGTAAGCCGTAGTGTAGAGCAAGTATTGGAGCCGGGGCCTACATGACCGGTCAGTCTGGCTTCTTTATCTACAATAATGGGAGAGATTGAGATGAAACTATTAATGTACTAAAGTATAATAAGCAGAAGGGACAAACTGACCATTGGGGTCTACAGTGGCCCCAGGGGGACAATGGCCATATAGAGCCGATAGCCCCCTGGTCAGATGGAGGATTCTTTAAACTGTCCACATTTACTTGAATTCAGTTTACTAAGGATTTAGAGTTTGGTCTGAGATCCACGACTCCATGTAGTATTACACATGGGTTAAAAAAGTGTTTTTCCACTTTGTAATCAAGAAAAATGTGAAAGGAAGAATTGTCCAAAGTATCTTCCCATATAGGGACCTCCAGAAATCAGCTGTGATCAGTGGGGAATCCGGGTTCAATTCTCTGCACTGCCCCCAAAGGCCAAACAAAGTATTACACACTATTCATTATCAGTACAGGACGGGTCCTCCAAAAAGAGAGAGATCGATACAAAAAAGAAAATCTGTCTCAACAAGAAATTAGGATCCTACATAGAAGAGGCCCCCCCCCCCCCACACCTTTATCGAAACTCGAAATTTCCAAAAAGGCTTATAAAAAATATTTTAGTAACAGTTAAAAACCTAAATCAGAAATGTAGTACGATGGACTCTCATCAGTGAATTGATAGCCCGCACCCTCATTGGTTGATTTTAGAAAAAAAAAAATGGCCGCCTCAATGACACAACAGTAACACTTGGGAGAAGCCCTCGGTGATGGTGGCGCTCGGCAGACTACAGGCCCCAGCGGGAGACTCTCACTTCAGACCCAACCGGAGATCAGGAAATCACAGTTTCATTGGTTGTTCTGTGAAGTGCAAATATTACTTAGCACCAAAATGTTCGGAGAGAGTCAAGTTTGCGGAGCCAAATCTTTGAAAAAAAAAAAAAGCAAAAAATTAAAAAACAACACAACGATAGGAAAAGAAAAGCGGATATGGCTGATTCTACCAACGAACCGTTTAGATCAAGTATTTGTCTCTCCCTCTACGAAAAGTGAACGGTTCTAACTATAAAAAGTGCCGCTCCCCGACACCGACCCCGGCGCTATCAAAAATATTAAAACCCTAAATGCTATTTTTTTTTAGGAAAAAGCTATAATATTGACATTTTTTCCTGTTCATAGGCACTAAAATGTAACGCTGTCCCTCGTGATGTACATCCAGGACCCTCCTAGTATGTCTCCACCGGGAGAGTCGCATTCTTGGGTTGTCCCAGGTCAAGACCCTTCCTCATCAGAAGGTCTGCCAAGTCAAGGTCACCCTAAAAAAAAGAAGGTCCTCCACAGCAGATTCACTTCCCATGGTGTTCCTCATCCAAGGTCACCCTGGATAGAAGGTCCTTCCAGCTAAACTGCCTCAACAGAAGATCCTCAACTCCATGAATCTCCCTCACCAGTTGCTGCAAACTCAAGACCTTTGCCCCCGGATGGGTCGTCCTTGCTTCCCTCACCCGTAGGTCCTCATCTCCATCACCTCTAAGATCTCCCACCTCTGGACCTCAGGTGGTAAAGTATCTTCTCTCCTGGCGCCTCTTCAATGCTTAGTTATTGGGTTAGAGGAGCATTTTGTTAGCGAAAGCGATTGTGCAATAAATTAACGCTTTGCCTTCTTAGAGCCGAGTTCTTTTTTCCTCAGGATCCTATGGAGCTCCGGAGACATGTAGTAAGGTTTGGACGCGGATCCGTTGTTCCTCTCAAGATCTTCGCCTGAAGGTAAAAGGTTGCGGTAGCAAAAGGGACAGGAACAGGACAGAGAAGGAGAGAAGAAGGAAGAAAATGAGAAGCAGATTCCCGGAAGATCCACAGACACTAGAACAGTGGTGGCGAACCTATGGCACGGGTGCCGGAGGTGGCACTCAGAGTCTGTGGGCACTCAGGCCATTACCCCAGGACAGAATTCACCAAACCCATCAAATCTTCCTGCTGTCCCAGGCAACTTGGAGAGAAGCTATAATGAAAATCTGAATTTGCCCTTCTTCTTTCAACTGTATTGGTGGCCTCGGGCGGCCGATACAATTGAAAGAAGTGGAAGAACAGGTAGCAGTAAGTTACTGCTTAAAGTGCCATGCTGGATTTTGGTTGTAGTTCGGGCACTCTGTCTCTAAAAGGTTCCCCATCACTGCACTAGAAGAACAGGTGACTTCATGGTCATCGAGCTCCACGGTTATAGTGAGATGAACTTAAAGGGGTTTTCCAGGAATGACTATGGATGACCTATCTTCACGATTGATTGGTCAGGATCCTGATTGACTCCAGCCTCTCTATAGTGGCCAGAAGCTGTAATTACAACCATAACTCCCAGACATAGGAGTAGATCCCATATGGCCACTACAGAAATCCCAGAGCCAACTGTTTGTGGCTCTGTAAGATGAGTGCAGGGGTTTGGGTGACACCAACCGGATTTTGATGGCCGATCCTGAGCATAGGATCCTGGAAAATCCCTTTAAGGTCATAACAGTTGGATTCTAAGGCTCATTTACTGGAGAAAATTGGAAAAAAAACTTTTCAAATGAGCTGCTAATAAATTGTCTAAAGGCAAATAATGTGCCGCCATATGGTGCCACTGCCAGGGAATGAAATACGGCACTATATCTAGAGTCAGAGGCACGGGGAGGTACGTTATGGGGCCACAGCAGGATACGGGCCCTGGAAGATGGGTGCAGCGCTGTGCTGTGCCCTGTGGAGGTTGTAAACTTGAGGGTTGTGTTAGTAAATGAGCCCCCGGGTCTGCAGATTATTTGCATCCAATATTAATGAGCCCCGGATGGTCTAGCAGAATTATTTGCAATCCAATATGAATTGAGATGTCAGTATTGATGCAGCAGGCGGTAAGGAAGCTCAGACAGGCATGGGAACAACGAAATGCGACAGAATCTGGTGCAGTGAATCGCGATCTCGTGCGTTTCTGTAACTATGCCAGTCCTGTACATAGAACCTTCATTTCTGCAAATCAAAAGTTCTCAGAGTTTCATTTCCAGTCTCAAGATCTCTGCTTGCCAACAGTGACCGAGCTCCATTCACGGTTTACCCTCAGGAGCTGCAATCTTGCTTGCCTTCCAAGGGTTATAAGACGTGTGTAAGCACAACTTTGTGTATGTTGTTTAGTACAGTCAGAACTGATTAAATGGGATTTATATTCCAGGAATTGTGGGGAAGGTGCACGGGATGTGTCCTCACACTGCTGTGCTCTGTGCTCCGTGCAGCCAGTGTTAGGTATGTCCCTCGAGACTTGTTAATCATATCTTGTAGTAGGCCAGCAGAACTGTGATTTTATACTCTATCTAGCTGTACTTCCATTGATTTCTCTGCAGTCCCCTTCCCTTAACTATGACGCTGTAGTCCCAAATTAGGATCTTGATGCAGACTGTTTACGCAGAGCAGACTGGAGAACTAAGGGACAAGTGAATTGTACAGAGCACGCCAGTGTGAAGACAATCTCTCCTCCTCAGATTTGCAAAAAAACCCATTATTCACAGTTCCTGGCTGCTCTGACAAATAAACAAAGGTCTCCGATCACCACATCTCTCCAGGGACAATACCTAACCCTGGGTGACAGACTAGCTTTCGATTCCACTGGAAACCCTTAAAATATTTAAATCTATGAGAACTCTTTATAACGAGCCAAATCCAGTCCTATTTAGATATTTAATGAATTATGAAAGAGTTAAAAAATAAATTTGCCAACTTACAGAAACACAGGAAAAGTGTATCCGCACATCATGCGTAGACACTGAGAATGTGCCGTGTGCAATGAGATAAAGTCGGATGATCAGCTGTCTGTGAGTAATGAATGAGAAAACTATTAGTACATGACCCAAGAACAAAACTCTGTGCATAGTTATTATGATACAGAGCAACCTAAACCCTCTTCATATGAGAGTGAAATGAATACAACACCTACCACTAAGGGTAGCTTGCTCCGAGGTTCGCGCATACAGATCTATTATTGGGTTCCCATTGTATGCGTAGGTTTATTTAGCTCGACCGCGTAGTTGTGCTGCCCCCCTGCCAGCTCTACAAATGTCTCATTTCTTACTTGGTACTGCAGGGGGCTTGGGAGCTTCGTCATCAGATGATTATAATTTACCAGAGCGGCACCCAGTATAGTTCACACTTGCGGGTGGCGGTTCATCTGAATGACTGTATTTTTCTTGTGTAAGAAGAAGACAGGCCAGGACACCCTGCGTGCGCGAATATACAAGCTAATAATTCTTAATAATATTCACATCAGTTAATATCCCATAAACAATCACAGGCACTATGGGTGCAGGTCGCGACTCAGATCACTTTAGCCCACCGACCTGCAAGCGACCAGAATCTTTTCCAGAAACAGCAGGAATTGTGACCCCTTGTCCAAATGCGACCCGGAGTAAGGCAAGGAACCAATGGCTCTTCAAGGTCCTTCAATCAAGTTCTGGGGTTCAGGAAGCCAATGCGTCTGCACACCAATAGACGTGCCACCCCTCCCTGCCCAGTGTTCAGGAGCCATCATACTATTGTGTAACTTATGACTAAGCACCCGATGGTGGTGATTATGTATTCACTGTATGACGGCATTTATACTGGGACTATTTATTTCCAGCAATCCATATATATTTTCCGTAAATCCATGTTTTTTCGGCAATCCCTGAATCGAGTTATTCCGGCACTCCGCTAAATAGGATTCCATTTATTTCCATCCGGCAATCTTTAATTATTCGATAGATTATTATTCCGGCAATCCTTGGATTATTTTCCAGGAACTCTATCGG
This sequence comes from Engystomops pustulosus, assembly GCA_019512145.1. Taxonomy (NCBI): domain Eukaryota; kingdom Metazoa; phylum Chordata; class Amphibia; order Anura; family Leptodactylidae; genus Engystomops; species Engystomops pustulosus. The sequence goes on along the minus strand of WNYA01000740.1, from coordinate 42,006 downwards.
ATTATTATTCGGGGTGCGGCAATCCCATGGATTATAATTCCTGCCATCCATGGATTATTATTCCGGAATCCCATGGATAATACGGGGGAATGATTATTTTCTATCCTGGTTATTATGGGCCGGAATCCTGGATTATTATTCCCGGATTCTAACGGGATTATTTTAATTGGCAGCATCCCAGGATTATTATTCCCTGGATGCCGTGGATTATATTCCGGCGCGATCCATGTGGTATTGATTATTTTCCGGCAATCCTGATTATTATGTCCGGCATCCTGGTATTATTGCCCAATTATTAGTTATCCAGCATCCTGGATTATTATTCCGGCAATCCTGGAATGATTTATCCTCGTCCATTGATATCCGTGCTTGGGATATTATTCCGGCAATCTTGGTTACGATCCTGGGATTATTATCCGGCATTCCATTGGGATTATTATTTTCCGGCCGGAGGATCCGATGGATTATTATTCGCGGCAATCCACTGCGGACCTTTTTATCATTCCGGCATCCCACTTACCTTATTATTCCCGGCAACATCCCCATGGATTCATTCATTCTGGCATCCTGGAATATTATTGTCTCGGCATCCATAGGTTATTACTTCGGGGTGCGGCAATCCATGATTATTTGCATCATTTTATCCGCACTATGGATCTGCAATCCATTGATATTCTGATCTGATTATTACGCCATCCGATTATTTTCGCAGGCATTATTATTCCATACTTGGATTCTATTCAGTCTACATTCCCTGCCCCCACTTCCATATTACGTCTTGGATATATAGCAATGATTATTATTTCAATTTCAATAGTATGAATAAAGCACAACTCTACCCTCGACTTTTCTTAACACCTAATAGCTCCTGTGATTATCTGGGTGTTAGAACTATGTGCCATCATTTCGTTTGTTGCCCTCCTCGGTCGGCTGTGCTCATCTGCACCGGCTTTGTCTCCTGGCTGCGCTAAGTTCTCTTATGATCCGTAAAGTTAAACAAGATAGTGATGGTACAAGATCCCGTTCCTACCATGCTCAGAACTCTGTTTTATTCTGTAACACTTGACTTTGGACAGTGCGAGAAGCCATGTGAACTAGTGCTCCACAACACAGACTAACGCTGTCATGTCGAAAAGTACATTGCTAGACGGTTCTAGCTGACCGTATTACTTGCTGCCTTCCCCATGAATAGGTGAGCTCCTACACCTCCCCTGTTCCTCATCAGTCCCTCCGATCTACATTATGCAGTGTACATGGATTTTACACTTGTAGGGATGTCACTGATTTGCAACGCTAATTGCTGAATGGAGAGATCACAGCAGATCATGAAATTGTAGGGCAATTCAATTTAAACATTAGCTTTCAGTGCAAGAACAGGAAGAGTTAGTCTCCGCCCACTTCACTGCTGCTGAAGAAGATTTGTTAACATGCAGATTCATACTTGTGAAAAATGCCAATAAAAGAAATCAAGCAGCGCACATGGGCAAACTCACATTCCTATTTGTTTTAATGAACTTTAAGAGTGGTGAATTTTCAAGTACTGTTTGTGCGGCCTGAAACTTATTTAAGCACTGTAGCACGGCATTAATACTATACATTATAGGTCTCCCCTTTATAGTGAAATAATCAATATATTATTGAAGTGAGGGCGCTGCACCCTTACCCGCCAACATTCCCTCATGTAAAAAGACAGGCGTCCTTAGCGGAGGTGTCAAGAGTTTCTTCCGATAGATTGGCAATCTGCAATAGAAAACCATCATCAGTTGTGTGTATTCAGTCCGGCATGACCCGTATGAGCCCGCCACGCGTCCTCACCATGAATGTACCCGCGTTCCGTTTCATACAACTTGATGAACTTTCCAGGCACAGAACAGCATTTCAAGCAGCACAAGATGACTTACAAGGAAATTCTGGTGGAGGCTGCGAGGGAGGAGAGAAGGATCAATGTCCATTGTCACCGATTGTGCAAGCTTCCGGACCACGCAGGGACAATACCCCTCGCTGGGTGGGCCGGAGACTCAATGGCTCAGATTCACCAGACATTTCCTTTTAATTTATGTATCTAAATATTCCAAAATGATTCGTATAAACTGTACGAGAGGCCAGGTGAGGGATCGAAGGCCAGCACCCCCCGTGGTGATCTCTGTAGGAAGGAGATAAGCGCACCTTGATGCTGCGTAAGTACCGCTTGGGCGTTCCACTCTGGAGGGTCAAGAGCATAAACACCTTTGTGCACCGAACGCTTCAGAGCTGAAATCCTCCCAGCATATTCTTGCTGACTGAATACTAACCAGAAGTGGCACTAGTGATTGCATCTGGATGTAGTCCTTCCAGCATCACTGTCCTGAGGCATAATAGGAATAGGACAATCTATGGAGCTTGTTTCCCACTCATCAGAACTTCATGATGTACAGCTCTGACAGTATAATTCCCATCCATTGATTCATCGGAGCCTGAAACTCGCTGCAATATTTGTAAAAAACACTAAGTCCGGATAATTAACCTTATTGCTCTGCTCGTCAAGGAGAGAAAACAGGGGGCATGCTTGGATTGGTCAGAGCGGGTTTCTTAAACGGCCCCGTAATAGGAGGCGAACGCCCCGGGCCAGGTGTGCACTGCCCCAGTAGGCCCGACTGGGACTACAAGTCACACGCAACCACAGCGAACCAGAAGAAAACTTACAGCAGCTGTAAAGATGCAGGATGTCTGATAGTAGAAACTCTCACACCCCATAACTGGGCAAACTGCCACGGAGCCCCTCGCCCGGCCGAGACGTCGTCACATTCGTCGTATGACAGTCCTGCATAAATAAACGGGACGGTAAGATTTCTAATCACGACAGTGCTGCAGGGGGTGAAGGTGGTGGACGTATTATAATTATTTGGCTCTTGGTATATATAAACGGCCATAAGACGGTTTTTCGTACAGAATCTGCTTGTCTAGTCCTGTTTATACCATGACCTACCTCCAGGGGTACACACCGTCCCTGCCTTACTGACAGTGGCTCTTATTGCGCCACCCACGTTATAACACACAAGCCTCCCCGGAGGTGGCCAGAAGAACCTTGTACCCAGATGTTAAGGACAACTACTCTCATTCATTTCCATACATAATAAAGCTGCGCGGCGGACTGTGACAGGCGCGCCAAATACCGAGGCGATAAACACGTCGATAACACGTCGTGTGACCGTCCCAGTATCGAGATACCAGATGCGATCAGGTACGAACGTCGATATGATTGGACTTAAAAAGAGTGGAGACATAATGTAACCGATAGCCCTAATATAAAGAGTAAACATTGTTACCAAACAAAACATACTATCAGTGTACACACATAATCGCCTAGCCACGGCGCCCCCATCTGCTGGTGTATCTATCATGAATACACAACTCGCCGGACCCCCATCTGGTATTGTCATGCTATCAGTGACTACACGGCGCCCCCTCTGTGTGTGTAATGCGTCATCAGTGACTGACAAACGATCGCACCCCATCGTGGTGTGAAGCGTATCGGTGGTGACTACAACAGCGCCCCTCCATCTGTGGTGTAAGTGTCTACCAGTGAGCTACACATCTCCGCCCATCTGGGTGGTGTAATTGCTATCCAGTGACTAACACGTAGACGCCCACGGTGGTCGTAATGCTCCTCCAGTGACTCACACCTAGCAAGCCTCTCGGCCATCTGTGGTGTCAATGCTATCAGCTGACACACAACGCGCCCCATCTGGTGGTGACATCCGCTATCATGACTGACACAGCGCGCCCCCATCTGGTGGTGGTGAATGCTATCAGGGACTCACACGCGCCCCCATCCATGGTGGTAAGTATCAATCCGCGCCCTCATGGTATCGACGTGACTACCAGCGCACCCCCATCTGGTGGTGATGTTTACTCGTGGACCAAGCTACACAGCGCCCCCCACTTGGTGGTGTAATCTATCAGTGACCTGGACACATCGCCCCCATCTGGTGGTGTAATGTCCTCAAGGTGACTACACAGCGGTCCCCCATCTGGTTGTGTAATGGCTGATCATGACAGCCACAGCGTCCCCATCTGTGGTGTAATGTTTCAGTGACTACCAGCGCCCCTATCTGGTGGTGTAATGCTATCATGGACTACAACAGCTCCCCCATGGTGGTGTAATGCTATCATGAGACATACAACAAGGTACCCGCCACTGTGGTACGATCGTGACAAGCCCCATGGGGTGTAATGCTATCAGTGACTACACAAGGCGCCCCCATCCTTGTGGTGTTACTTGCTAGTGTTCGGTGGTATGCCTATCAGTGACTACATGACAAGATAGCCCCCGAGCCCATGTGGGGGTTAATGCTATCAGTGACTACAACTGCGCCCCCATCTGGGTTGGTGGTAATGCTATCAGTGACACACAGCGGTCCCTCCATCTGGTGGTGAAATGTATCAGTGACTAGCGCAGCGCCCCCATCTGGTGGTGTCAATGCCTATCAGTGTACTGTGCACACAAAATCCCCGGCCCCATTGTGTGGTGGGTAATTCTTCGGTGACTGCATCAGCGCCCCTAAAGGATAGGGCCGTCTGTGGTGTGTAAGCTATCAGTGATCTGCAACAGGCGCCCCCCTATTGGTGGTGGTAGTAGGGGCTATCAGTGACTACACAGCTGCCCCCACTCTGGTGTGTATGCTCATCAGGTGACTACATCAGCGGCCCCCGATCCCTGGCTGGTGTAATCCGCTATCAGTGACTACACCACAGCGCCCTCCATCTGTGTGGTGTATTTCCCGGGTGCTATTCAGTGACTGACACAGCAAGCGCCCCAGTCTGTGTGGTGGGTGGTAATGTGTATCAGTGACGCGAGCTGTGTGGTGCGTGCCACCATCGGTGGTGTAAGTTATCAGCTGACCATAGCCAGCGCCCCCATCTCGTGGTCGTGAACTGCTATCAAAGTGACTACACAAACTAGCGCCTCCCATCTGTGGTGTGGTTCAAGATGTCTATCGTGACTACACTGTGCCCGCCCCCCCCATCGGGTGGTGTACATGCTATCATGACACACAGCGCCCCCCCATCTGGTGGTGTAATGGCTAGTCTACATGTGACGACAAAAGGCGCCCCCCATCTGGTGTGTAATATGGCTATCAGTGACTGCACAGCTCCCCCATCTGGTGTCTAATGCTATCAGTGACTACACTGCGCCGCCCAGCGTGGTGGTGTAATGCTATCAGTGCAACTACATCGATGGCGCTCCCATCTGGTGTTGTAATGTTACGGGTAGTGACTATCAAGCTGCCCTTCATCTGGTGGTGTACTGCTAAATCAAGTGACTGCAACAAACGCCCCCATCTGGTGGGGTTGTAATCATCATGACTACAGCCCCCCATCTGAGTGTGCTAATGCGCTCTCCAGTCGACTACACGGCCACCCCATCTGTGTGTGTGTTAATGCTTATCATGACTACACAGCGCTCCCCATGCTGGTGGTGTACATGCTTCAGTGACTGCACCAGCGCCCCCCATCTGGTGGTGTAAGTGCTATCAGTGACTACACAGCGCCCCCTCTGGTGGTGTAATGCTATCAGTGACTGGCCACAGCTGCCCCTCATCTGTCGCTGGTGTAAACCTGCTATCCAGTGACTACACCCAGCGCCCCCCACTCTGTGGTGCGCTGTAATGCTAATCAGTGACTACACAGCGCCCCATCTGGTGTGCGTAAGTGTCTATCATGACTACCAGCGCCCCTCTGGGTGGTGGTAATGGTCCCCAGCCTATCAGTGCACTACACAGCGCCCCCATCTGCGTGGTGTAAATGCCTATCAGTGAACTCACAGCGCCCCCATCTGGTGGTGTAATGCTATCAGTGACTACACAGCGCCTCCCATCTGGTGGTGTATGCTATCAGTGATACTACACAGCGCCCCTCATCGATGGTGTAATTCAATTCTAGTTGACTGCACAGCGCCCCTCATCTGGTGGCTGTATGCTACCAGTTGACTACACACACCCCACAGCGCCACCCTCTCGGCTGGTGTGTAAATGCTACTCAGTTACTACCACACAGCTCCCATTCTGGTGGTGTAATGCTATCAGTGACTACACAGCGCCCCCTCTGGTGGTGGAATGCTTCACTCATCAGTCGACACACGCGCCCCCCATCTGTGGTGGGTAATGCTACAACAGCTGACATACACACGCGCCCCCCCCCCATCCGGTGTGTACACTCCTACTCCCCAGTGACTACACGGCTCCTCCATCTGGTGGTGTATATCGCTATCAGTTGACTACTACAGCGTCCCCCTATCCTGGCTGCGTGGTACACATGCCTATCAGCCTGACTGCCCCAACAGCTCTCCCCATCTGGTGGTGTAATGTTATTCAGTGACACACACAGCGGCCTCCATTCGGTGTGTAATTGCGTATACATCAGTGACTAGCACTAGCGTCCCTGTCTCTGCGTGTGGTTGTGTGGCTCTCAGTGACTACACAGCCACCATCTGGTGGTGTGTATATCTATCATGGACTACAGCGGAGGCATGCGCCCCCATCTGGTGGTTTAGATGTGATGCTCTCAGTGACGTACACAAGCGCCCCCCATCTGGGGGGTGCTAAGTGCTATCGAGTGACGCACGCGCCCCCCCATCCTGGTATGTCTAATGCTACGAGTGACTACACGCGCCCCCGCCTCTGTGGGGGTAAGTGCTATCAGTGACGACATCAGGCGGCGTCCCCGTCTGGTGAGTGTAATGCTAGTCAGTGACTACACACAGCGCCCCCATCTGTGGTGGGGTAATGCTATCAGTGACTACAGCGGCGTCCCCCATCTGGTGGGGTTAATGCTATCGTGACTACACAACGCTCCCCTCTGGTGGGGTAATGTGTATCACTGGTGACTACCGTCAGCGCCTTCCATCTGGTGGTGTTAATGTATCTATGTGACACACAGCGTTGCTGCCCCCATCTGTTGGCTGTACATGCCTATCAGCTGACCTACACAGTGCGGGCCCCCAGTCGTGGTGTGAATGCTAGTCAAGTTGTACACGACAGCGCCCCCCCCCCTTGGTGGTTTGTCACATTGCTATCATTGACTACACAGCGCCCCCCCAGCTGGTGGTGTAATGCTATCATTATATACACACACGCGCCCCCATCCTGGTGGCGGTGTCTGCCTATCAGCTGACTACACAGCACCCCATCTGGTGGCTGTCATCCTCATCATGCCCACACACAGCGCCCCCCATCCCCCTGGTGGGTGTAAGTTGCTAGTCAGTGAACTACACGCGCCCGCCAGCTCCTTGGTGGTTGTAATGTTTACTCAGCTCCCAACAGACACACAACCGCGCCGCCCGAGTGCTGGTGTGTATGTTAGCAGATGACTACACAGCGCCCAGTAGAGCGCGCGCCCATCTGTGTGGTGGGTAAGTGCTATAGTGACGTTACACAGTCGCCCCCATGCTGGTGTTGTAATGCTATCAGTGACTGCCCCAGCGCCCCCATCTGGTGTGTATGCTACATGTAACTGCAACCAGCGCCCCCATCTGGTGGTGTAATGCTACGCATGACCCACCACCATCGCACCCCATCTGGTGGTGTAATGCTCTCATTTAGACTACCATACCCAGCGCCCCCACGGTGGTGTAATGTTTTATCTCGCTATCACAGTTGACTGTGCACCAGCGCCCCCCATCTGTCTTGCGTGTCACGATGGGCTAATCAGTGACTACACAGCGCCCTCCACTCTGGGTTGTGTAATGTATCAGTGACTACACAGCGCCCCCATCTGGTGGTGGTAATGTTTATCAGGTGACTAACACAGTTCGAGCGCCCCCATCTGGGTGGGGTGTAATTGCTTCATGGACACTGCCATGGCGCGCCCATCGTGGTGGTGTAATGTTTCAGTGACTACACATGCGCCCTCCATCTGGTGGTGTAATTTTATCAGTGACTACACATCGCCCCCATCTGGTGGTGTAATGCTATCAGTGACTATCACCAGCTCCCCCCATCTGCGTGGTGCTAATGCCTATCAGTGACTACCCAGCCCCCCAGTCTGGTGTTTAATGCTATCATTGACACATCACGGACCGCCGCCCATCTGGTGGGTGTGTGTTGCTATCAGTGACTACACCCGCGCCCCCTCCATCCTGTGTTGGTGTAGTGTGCATCAGTGACTGCACTCGCCCCCATCTGGTGTGTGTAATGCTAGCATAACTACACAGCGCCCCGATCTCTGGTGGTGTATGGCTGATCAGTGAACTGTCACAGCGCCCCCATCTGGTGGTGTATATGCTTATCATGATCTACACACGCCCCATCTGGTGGTGTAATGCTATCAGTGACTACACAGCGCCCCCATCTGGTGGTGTATCCTATCAGCGACTGCACAGCGCCCCCATCGGTGGTGTAATGCGATCATGCTACCACAGCGCCCCATCTGGTGGTGAATGCTATCATGACTATCCCAGCGCCCCCATCTGGTGCGCGGGTAATGCTGTACCCCGTGACGACACACCGCCCCCTTGGTTGGTGCTAATGCTATCAGTGACTACCCAGGGCGCCCCCATCTGGTGGTGGTTAGTGTTATCAGTGACGGCACGGCGCCCCCATCTGGTGGTGTATGCTATCAGTGACTACACAGCTCCCCCCTATCTGGTGGTGTAAATGCTATCTGTGACTGCACAGCGCCCCCAATCCTGGTGTGTAATTGCTATCCGTGACTACACAGCGCCCCCATCTGGTGGTGTAATGTGCGACTCAGTGCCTACGCAGCCCTCCATCTGGTGTGTAGATGCTATCAGTATCAGTGACTTACACAGCGCCCCCATCTTGGTTGGTGTAATGCTATCACTGTGGCCTGCACAGCCGCCCCCTCTGGGGGTGGATATGCTATCACCGTGCGACTACACAGCGCCCCCCATCTGTGGTGTATATGCTATCAGTGACTACAGACCCAGCGCCCCCATCCTTGGTGGTGTAATGCTATCAGTGACTACACATCGCCCCCATCTGGTTGTGTAATTCCTATCAGTGACTACACAGCGCCCCCAGCTGTGGTGTAATATCCTATCAGTGACTACACAGCGCCCCCATCTGGTGGTGTATGCTATCTATCAGTGAACTACACAGCTCCCCCATCTGGTGGTTGTAATGTCCTATCAGTGCACTGCGCACAGGGCGCCCCATTCTGGTGGTGTCATCCTAGTCAGTACTACACACGCCCGCCTTCGGTTGTGTAAGTCTATCAGTTGACTACCAAGCGCCCTCGCTCATCTGGTGGTGTAATGCTATCATGTACTACACACGGGTCGTGCGCCCATCTGGTGTGTAAATGCTATCAGTGACTATACACATAGCGCCCTCCATCTGGTTGGTGTAATGTTACAGTGACTGCACAGCGCCCCAGCCCGGTGGTGTATGCTATCAGTGACTACCAGCCCCTCATCTGGTGGTGTCATGCTATCATGGACTACCAGCGGCCCCCATCTGGTGTGTTGCTATCAGTGACTACACAGCGCCTCCCCATCTGGTGGTGTATGTTATCAGTGACTACACAGCTCCCCCATCTGGTGGTATAATGCTATCAGTGACTACACAACACATCAGTTAGCGCCCCCATCTGTGTGGTGTATATGCTACATGACTACATCAGCGCCCCCATCCTGGTGGTGTAATGCTATCAGTGACTACACAGCGCCCCCATCTGGTGGTGTAATGCTATCAGTGACTACACAGCGCCCCCATCTGGTGGTGTAATGCTATCAGTGACTACACAGCGCCCCCATCTGGTGGTGTGTAATGCTATCTAGTGACTCAACAAGCGCCCCATCTGGTGGGTAAGATTATCAGTGACTGCACAGGCGTCCCCCATCTGGTGGTGTAATGCTATCGTTGACTACATACACACAGCTCCCCCATCTGGTGGTGAATGCTACATGACTGCCACGCCCCCATTGGTGGTGTAATGCTATCCGTGACACCACAGCGCTCCCCATCTGGTGTGTTGTAATGCTATTCGAGTGACTACACAAGCGCCTCCATCTGGTGGTCGTAAATGCTATCATCGACTACAACAGCAGCCCTCCATCGTGGTGTGTAATGCTATCAGTGACTGCACAGGCGCCCCATCTGGTGGTGTAATCTAGCAGTGACTACAACTATTCCCGGAGCGCCCCACGTGGTGTGTAATGCTATTCAGTCGACTACACAGGCGCCTCCCATCTTGGTGGGTGTATTGCTATCAGTGACTACACATCGCCCCATCTGGTGGTGTATCCTATCAGTGCTACACCAGCGCCCCCATCTGTGGTGTAAATCCTATTCATGACTCCCACAGCTGCCCATCTGGTGGGTAATGCTATCAGTTGACGACACAGCTCCCCCATCTGGTGGTGTAATCTATCAGTGACTGCACAGCGCCCCCATCGGGTGGTTGGTAATCCTATCAGTGACTACAACGCGCCCCCCTCTGGTGGTGTAATGCTATCAGTGACTATACACAAGCGCCCCATCTTGGTGTGTAATGCTATCATGTGACTACACAGCGCCCCCATCTGGTGGTTTAATGCTATCAGTGACTACAACGGCGCCCCCACTTGTGTGTAATGTGTTCAGGTGACTACACGGCGCCCCCATCTGGTGGTGTAATCCATCATGACTACACACCGCCCCCATCTGGGTTGTAATGTTCTCAGTGACTGCACAGCGCCCCATCTGGGTTGTGTAATGCTATCAGTGCCTACACGCGCCCCCACTGGTGGTGTAATGCTATTTCAGTTACTAACGCGCCCCACTTCTGGTGGTGGAATGCTATCAGTGATACACATACAGCGCCCCCATCTTTGGTGTAATGTTATCATTGACTACACACAAGTCGCCCCCATCTGGTGGTATAATGCTATCAGTGCCTACACAGCGGCCCCCATCTGGTTGTGGTAAATGCTATCAGTGGTCTACCAGCGCCCCCATTGGTGGTGTAATGCTATCAGTGCCTACAACAGCGCCCCTCTGTGGTGTAATGCCTTCAGTGACTACACAGCGCCCCCCATCTTGTGTGTAATGTTTCAGTGACTACAACCAGCTCCCCCTAGCTGGTGGTGTAATGCTATAAGTGACACACAGCGCCCCCATCTGTGGTGTAATCTATCAGTGACTATCACAGCGCCCCCATCTGGTGGTGTAAATTCTATCTAGTGACTACACAGCGCCCCCATCGTGGTGTAAATGCTATCGTGACCCCTGCCCCAGCGCCCCCATCTGGTGGTGTAATGCTATCAGTGACTACCAGCGCCCCCATCTGGTGTGTCAAAATGCTATCAGTGACTACCAGTCCCCCCCATCTGGTGGTGTAATGCTATCAGTGACTACACAGCGCCCCCATCTGGTGGTGTAATGCTATCAGTGACTACACAGCGCCCCCATCTGGTGTGGTGTAAATACTATCAGTGACCTACATCAGCGCCCCCATCATGTGTGTAATTGTCTAATCAGTGACACACAGCGCCCCCATCTGGTGGTGTAATGCTATCAGTGACTACACAGCGCCCCCATCTGGTGGTGTAATGCTATCAGTGACTGCACAGCGCCCCCATCTGGTGGTGTAATGCTATAAACACAGGACTGCACTTCTGTTGGGAATAAGAAGATGAAGGAAATGTAGTGTCCTCTAGTGGATGTTTTGCAGTTTGCAGTCAGATTTTTATTCAGCCCCAAATACATCTTTAGGCTTCACGTACATAACTGTATTACAAATCCAAAATATCTATAGACCCAAAGTGTGATATATAGGCCCATAGTGTTATATATAGGCCCATAGTGTTATACATAGACCCATAGTGTTATATATAGGCCCATAGTGTTATATATATAGGCCCATAGTGTGATACATAGACACATAGTGTGCTATATAGGCCCATAGTGTGCTATATAGGCCCATAGTGTGCTATATAGGCCCATAGTGTGATATATATATGCCCATAGTGTGATATATATAGGCCCATAGTGTGATATATATAGGCCCATAGTGTGATATATATAGGCCCATAGTGTTAATGAGCCCCGGGGTCTGCAGATTATTTGCATCCAATATTAATGAGATGCAGATGATTGCACATGCGGAAGGAAAGCTCAGAGCAGGCGGTGGGAAACAAGCGAAATGCGACAGATCTTGTGCAGTGAATCGCGACTCCTGGCGTCTTACTATCCAGTCCTGTACAATAAACCTTCATTTCTGCAAAATCAAAAGTTCTCAGAGTTTCATTTCCAGTCTCAAGATCTCTGCTTGCCAACAGTGACCAGCTCCATTCACTGTTTACCCTCAGGAGCTGCAATCTTGCCTTACAGGGTTATAAAGACGTGTGTAATCACACCTTTGTGTATGTTGTTAGTAGCAGCAGGACTATGAAATATGGATTTATATTCCAGGATTGTGGAAGTGCACTGGGATGTGTCCTCACACTGCTGTGCTCTGTGCTCCCTGCAGCCAATGTTAGGTATTGTCCCTATGGAGACTTGTAATCATATCTTGTAAGTAGCAGCAGGACTGTGATTTATATTTCTTTATTGTAGCTTCTCCATTGATTTGCTCTACAGTCCCTTCCCTTAACTATGACAGCTGTAGTCCCAAATTAGGAGCTTGATACAGCTTTTACGCAGAGCAGACTGGAGGAACTAAGGGACAAGTGAATGTACAGAGCACAGCAGTGTGAGGACACCTCCTCGTACAATATAAACCCATTTTTCACAGTCCTGCTGCTACTGACAACATAAACAAAGGTCTGATTACACATCTCTCCAGGGACATTACCTAACCCTGGGTGACAGACTAGCTTTCAATTCCCACTGGAAACCCCCTTTAAAATATTTTAGTCTATGAGAACATTTATAATGAGCAAATCCAGTCCCTATTTATGAAATATTAATGAAAAAGAGTTAAAATAAATTTGCCACTTACAGAAACACAGGAAAAGTGTATCGACGCACATGGCGTAGACACTGAAGAATCCGTGTGCAATGAGATAAGATCCGATGATCACCGTCTGTGAGTAATGATGAGAAAACTATTAGTAATGACCCCAGAACAAAATCTGTGCATATTATTATGATACAGAGCACCAAACCCTCTTCATAGAGAGTGAAATGATAAAACGTCTACCACTAGAGGGAGCTCCGGAGGTTCCCGCATACAGATCTATTATTGAGTTCCATTTGTATGCAGTAAGGTTATTAGCTCCACCTAGTGGTGACTGCCTGCAGCTAAAATGCTCTAATTTCACTTTATTGTCACTGCAGGGGGTTTGGAGCTCTGTATCAGAAGTGAATTATAATTTACCAGGAGCGGCACCCAGTAGTAGTTCAGTGCGGGGGCTTCATCTGTAATGACTGGTATCTTTCTTGTGAAGAAGAAGAAGGCCAGGACCCCTGCGTGCAGAATATACAAGGCGATAATATTCTTATAAATATTCCATACAGTTTAATATCCCATATAAACACATCACACACATGTAGGTCCGAGCTCAGGATCACTTACCCACCGACCCTGCAACCAGAATCTTCCCAAGAAACAGCAGGAAATCTGTGACCTTGTCCAGAACTGCGACCCTGAGGGGCAAGGAAAGGGTCAGTCATAGGTCATCATCAAGTTCTGGGGTTCAGGAGCCAATGCGTCTGCACCCCAATAACTGCATCCTGCAGTAGGATCCATATACATAATTGTAACTTATGTAAGCACCGTATGGTGGTGATATGTATTCACTGTATGACGGCATTATACTGGGACTATATTATTCCGGCAATCCATGGATTATTATTCCAGCAATCTATGGATTATTATTCCGGCAATCTATGGATTATTATTCCAGCAATCTATGGATTATTATTGCGGCAATCTATGGATTATTATTCCGGCAATCTATGGATTATTATTCCGGCAATCTATGGATAATTATTCCAGCAATCTATGGATTATTATTCCAGCAATCTATGGATAATTATTCCAGCAATCTATGGATTATTATTCCAGCAATCTATGGATTATTATTCCAGTAACCCATGGATTATTATTCCAGCAATCTATAGATTATTATTCCAGTAACCCATGGATTATTATTCCAGCAATCTATGGATTATTATTCCGGCAATCTATGGATTATTATTCCAGCAATCTATGGATTATTATTCCGGCAATCCATGGATTATTATTCCGGCAATCCATGGATTATTATTCCGGCAATCTATGGATTATTATTCCGGCAATCTATGGATTATTATTCCGGCAATCTATGGATTATTATTCCGGCAATCCATGGATTATTATTGCGGCAATCTATGGATTATTATTCCAGCAATCTATGGATTATTATTCCAGCAATCTATGGATTATTATTCCAGCAATCCATGGATTATTATTCCAGCAATCCATGGATTATTATTCCGGCAATCCATGGATTATTATTCCGGCAATCTATGGATTATTATTCCGGCAATCTATGGATTATTATTGCGGCAATCCATGGATTATTATTCCAGCAATCTATGGATTATTATTCCAGCAATCTATGGATTATTATTGCGGCAATCTATGGATTATTATTCCGGCAATCTATGGATTATTATTCCAGCAATCCATGGATTATTATTCCGGCAATCCATGGATTATTATTCCGGCAATCTATGGATTATTATTGCGGCAATCTATGGATTATTATTCCAGCAATCTATGGATTATTATTCCAGCAATCTATGGATTATTATTCCGGCAATCCATGGATTATTATTCCAGCAATCCATGGAATATTATTCCAGGAATCTATGGATTATTATTCCGACAATGTATGATGTAATTATTTAAAGCACAACTCCGACTTTTCTTAACAACCTAATAGCTCCGGTGATTATCTTGGTTAACTATGTGCATCAGTTTCTTTGTTGCCCTCCTCGGTTCGGCTGCTCATGCACCGGCTTTGTCTCCTGGCTGCGCTAATTTCTCTTATGATCCGTAAAGTTACAAGATACGGACTGGAAGAAGGGAGGGACTGCTGCTCAGAGAGGAGGAAGGGGGGAGGCCATGTGACTGTGCTCGCTGTGTGTAGCAAAGAAAGATGTAGAACAGGTCAGCGTGATCCGTGATATGGATGCACAGAATAGTGAGGTACAAGATCCCCCTTGTTCCCTATCAATCCCTCCATATGTGATTCTACAGAACTTTCTCTGTCTCTCTCTTCAACTCATACTGCACCCCCTCAACCAACTTCTACTCGGCACTTTCTGCACATTGCAGAGAAGCTATGAAACCCTAGTGCTCACATATCACAGACTATACACTTCATGTAACTGTTTCGCTGCTGGTTTCTACTACTTATTACTTGCCGCAAGCTCCTCCATATGATGAAATCACTATATAGATCCTGAATGTACATTATGCAGTGTACAGTGGATTTACTTGCAGGGATTTCACTGAATTTGCAACTAAAATGACTGAATGAGAGATGACAAGGCATCATGGAAAGTGAGGGCAACTTCAATTTAAATTAGCTTCAGGGCAGATACAGGAAGAGGTTAGTCTCCGCCCACTTCACTGCTGCTGAAGAAGATTTGTAACAAGCAGATTCATAACTGAAAATGCCATAAAAGAAAAGGCAAGCAGCGCACTATGGGCATCATTCTATTTGTTTTTAAAGAACTTTAGAGTGGTGATATTCAAGTACTGTTGGCGGTATTATTTAAGCACTGTATGACAGCATTATACTTATACAAAAGTACTTTATAGTGGAAATATTCAATATATATATGGAAGGCGCTGACACTTACCGCACAACATTCCGCATCAGTAAAAAGAAGGCGTCCTTAGCGGAGGTGCAGAAGTTCTTCCCATAGATTGCGATCTGCAATAGAAAACCATCATCAGTTCTGTGCATTCAGTCCGGCATGACACCGTATACCGCCACGCGTCCTCACCATGATGTACGCGTTCCGGTTTATAAACTTGATGAACTTTTCCAGGCACCAGAAGCAGCATTTCAGGCAGCACAAGAGGAACTTAGCAAAGGAATTCTGGGAGGCTGCAGGGAGGAGAGAAGATACAATGTATCACGCGATTTGCACTGCCGGACCACCAGGGACAATACCCCTCCAGGGGGGCCGGAGACTCAATGGTGCTCAGATTCACGACATTTACCTTTAAGTTTATGATCTAAATATTCCAAAATGATTCGTATAAACTGTACGAGAGCCAGGATGAGGGATCCGAAGGCCAGCGACCCCGTGTGATATCTGTAAGGAAGGAGATAAACGCACCATTATCGCTGCGTAATACCGCTATCAGCCACTTGGAGGTGTAAAGAGCAGATAAACACAGTTGTGCATGAGAGCTTCAGAGCTGAAATCTCCCAGCATTCCTTGCTGACTGAATGACTAACCAGAAGTGCACTAGTGATTTGCATGCTGGGTATTGTAGTCCTTCCAGCAGTCACTGTCCTGAGGCATAATAGGAGATTAAGGGACAATCTTATGGACTGTTTCCCATCAGCAGAATTATGATTACAGCTCTGAAGTATAAATTCCCATCCAAATGATATCAGTCGAGCCCTGAAACTCTCTGAAATTTGTAAAAATCACTTAAAGTTCCGGATAATTACCTTATTGCTCGTCCAAAGGATGAAAACAGGGGGCATGCTGGGATGTCAGCGGGTTTCTTAAACGCCCAGTAATAGGAGGCGAACGCCCCGGCCAGGGTGCACTGCCCCAGAGCGATGGAGAAATTCACCAACCACAGGAACACAAAGACGTTACACAGCTGAAAGATCAGGATGTACTGATAGTAGAAGCTCTCACCCCCATAAAGGGCAAACGTGCACTGAGCCCCCGGGCAGAGACGCGTCACATTCGTCGTATTGAAGGTCTGCAAAATAAACGGGACGGTAGAAGATTTATCACAACGTGCTGCAGGGGGGAGGGGGGGACGTATTATAATTATATTGGACTCTTGGAATATATAAGACGCCATAAGGACGGTTTTATTACAGAATAATAGTTTGTAATAGGCCGTTATACGATGACCTACCTCCGGGGTACACACCGTCCCTGCGTACTGACAGTGGCTCTTATTGGCCATCACCTTATACACAGCCTCCCCGGAGGTGGCCAGGAACCTTGTACCCAGAGTTAAGGACAATCACTCTCATCATTTCCATACAATTATCAGCGGCCGGGACTGTGAGCGGCGCCAAATACCGAGGCGATAAAAAGGATACACAGCGGTGACCGCCCAGTACGAGATACAGATGGCGATCAGGACGAACGTGATGATTGGATAAAACAGAGTGGACATAATGTAACCGATAGCCCTGAAATATAAAGAGAAACATTGTTACCACAACAATAACATAATGACTACACAGCGCCCCCATCTGGTGGTGTAATGCTATCAGTGACTACACAGCGCCCCCATCTGGTGGTGTAATGCTATAAACACAGGACTGCACTTCTGTTGGGAATAAGAAGATGAAGGAAATGTAGTGACCTCTAGTGGATGTTTTGCAGTTTGCAGTCAGATTTTTATTCAGCCCCAAATACATCTTTAGGCTTCACGTACATAACTGTATTACGAATCCAAAATATCTATAGGCCCATAGTGTTATACATAGACACATAGTGTCATATATAGGCCCATAGTGTCATATATAGGCCCATAGTGTCATATATAGGCCCATAGTGTTATATATAGATGCATAGTGTGCTATATAGGCCCATAGTGTGATATATAGGCCCATAGTGTGATATATAGGCCCATAGTGTGCTATATAGGCCCATAGGATTGGTAACCTTGTAGTCCCATGTTGAATGGTTGTTACATGGCTATAAAACAAAATAAAGGCTGTTATGAGGATGAAATCAATCAGGATTAGAATCTGACAGATCCTGCAAGTACACGACCCCCAGGAGGAAAATCTACATAGATATACCTGGTACACAATATAATACCGTCATAGTGACTGCTCCGCTGTGCAGGACTCCATCATAGAGACCAGTATACAATATAATACCGTCATAGTGACTGCTCCGCTGTGCAGGACTCCATAATAGAGCCCAGTATACAATATAATACCGTCATAGTGACTGCTCCGCTGTGCAGGACTCCATTATAGAGCCCAGTATACAATATAATACCGTCATAGTGACTGCTCCGCTGTGCAGGACTCCATCATAGAGCCCAGTATACAATATAATACCGTCATAGTGACTGCTCCGCTGTGCAGGACTCCATCATAGAGACCAGTATACAATATAATATATTTATATATAATTATACACGGACACTTAGTGAACTCGAGTGACCGGGTGGGTAACTTCATTCCAGAAGTTTCTAATGTGTTAAAAGATCCATCATGGAAATCATGGCGCATAGTTCAATTTTAGAGTTAAATAATATGGTCTCTATCAAGGTGGTGACTGAGCCGCACACAGCTCCATCCTGGAGGCTACGCGACCGTCTGGACAACTACATTCTGGAGACTTCTTCTCCAAGCTCTGAACCAGGTCCAGTCTGGAGACTCCTGTGGAGAGTCCCATAATGGAGATGACGCTACAAAGCTCCATGACCTGGGGGATCCTCTAGGTACCTGCTGTGTGACCCATCCATCTCTTGTTCTAGAACCCCAAATATCATCATGACTGAAGCCGGCCTGGGGCTTGGACCTCACTGTCCCCAACAGTCTGCATCACATTTGTATCATTGTTCCTACAGTCTATAGAATATTTTCAATCTTGGGGCCCATATAGAAGGTTCACCCCATGAGAAAACACATTGACAGGAGGATTATTTAGGATCCTTACTTGGCCGCTTCCCTCAGATCGGTCACGTTCCTCATCTGACCGCTTCCGTCCTTAAAGAGCGTCTTATTGGCCACGGTGAGAACGCCGTTCCTGGTGGAGAAATCTGGGAAGCACCTCTGGAGGACTGTGGGGAGAGAGCACACGTCTGGATCACATCTAAAAGACCTAAAAATGATGGAATT
This sequence comes from Engystomops pustulosus, assembly GCA_019512145.1. Lineage (NCBI taxonomy): Eukaryota > Metazoa > Chordata > Amphibia > Anura > Leptodactylidae > Engystomops > Engystomops pustulosus. Next base: position 23,024 of record WNYA01000740.1, on the reverse strand, counting down.
TACAATAAATGATCTATTTTGTGCGCTCCTGTAGACACTTACACGGCCGGCTGGGAATGATCATGGCTGGGCAGTCCTCATCCCGTAGAACTTCTGTAATAGACTGAAAGAATCACAGATCAGGTAAAACATCTTCATGCGTGGAACACCCCTATGGCTAGGACACGTCTCTTAGTCGGAGCTGTGACTGTGTCGTCCGCTTCTCCTATGTTTTTATCTTTTTTTAAATATTTTGACATTTTGGTTGCAGGAGCCATTTCACCAGGTGGAGGCGCCGCCACATTGGTTGTCATTACTACCATTGATTCTCAGTAGTTATTGGATCAAATGATAGTAGGTCACCTATTTCTGAGACGACAAGCAATATGGCTGCACTTCCTGTTATGATAAACGGCACTTCCTGTTTTCAAAAATGGCCGCTGTGACCAGACAGGAAAAGGTCAATATTTCCGTATAGAACTAAAAAATGATGACGGAACTTTAGCTTCTCATTTAGGCCGGAGGTAGAAGCCGCATTTAAAGGAGTCATTCCATCTTAGACGTCAATGGAAAAGGAAGGGGTTAAAAACATGTTCTTCCCCTTGAATACACATACAGTGTGTATTATTTGTGGGACATCCCCTTTAATGTACAGTTTCTCATATTCAGTCATTGTGTAATAGTTACATTCTAAAGTGACCCCAAAGACTTCCTGAAGGTTAAGTCCATGTATCTGATGTCGTCTTATAGTCACTCACCTTCCTGGGGTTATTAAACCCTGGTTTACAGAACTGCCTGTAGTAGTCCCAGTAGCTGCTGTTGCCCCAGTTCGCTTGCATGTCCAGGTAGGTGGCAAATCTGTCCGGGCATTTGGAAACACAAAGCTGGAGACAAAAGACAAGTATAAGAGCCTATAACATACATGACCACATGTCACCTCCTGACATGTCCTTTCATTCCCATAAAAAGAAGCTTTCTTAGGAATCTTTACTCAGTTATTCCTCTGGGAAATGCAATAAAATTGACAACTGGACAGTACAATTCTCCTTTTTAGTAAAATTACCATCCCAATCAGTGGCAACAAGGCCAAATTATGTAGAGAGACCCCCAACTAACGACCACTCGGCAATGAGTTCATAGCTTTCCAGGAGGAGTAACAGAGGAACATCATACGTATATTTTATTACAAGGGATTTAGAAGAAATGATGTAAAAATCCAACAAAGGGCTCACCTGGGTTGTAGGGCACTGCAGGTTTATAAGCACCACCGGACTTGCACATTTTAGGATATTGAAATACATTAAGACGGTCTTGTTTCTTAAAAGAGCCAGGAAAAGAAAGGGTTAAAGAAAGGGTCAGCAACAAAAAAAACATTCCTCCTGTGTGAAAAATATATAAAAACATTACATATTAACCCCCTGAACCCTACCCCCATCATATTAATACTCTCCCATGGCCTCACTCAACCACACAGTGTCAACATAAATTCCTTTTACCCCCAAATTTATAATCTGTGCTTTTAGGTTTTTCCTGTGATCTAATCAAATATTCTGCAGCAGCTAAATGAGTGGCTGTATATACACAATTATATGTATGGAGCAGCTCTTTCTCTCCCTCTCGCAGCAGCAAATCACAGCACAATGACTATGGATCAACCTGAAGCCACATTACATCTGCTTTATGAAGCTTTATATCCTACTATAGGGTATATAAGGTATATACAGGAATGGGAGGAGCAGTCACCTATAGAAGAGACAGTCGCAGCACTTACTCATTTGTAGTCCCCTTTTGTCCGCAGAACTGCCCATAGCTGTCTGTTGCATATACGATCTTCCTGGGGTCACCATGAATCCAGGCTAAATGGTGAAACAAAAAAAGTTTTGGATAGAGGTCAATGTTCTAATGGTTCTGTTGCACTTTTTAGGTTCTAAAGTAACAAAAGTTTTCTTGTAGCGGCCATCTTACAAAAGAGTCAACCAGAAGAGCGGCCATATTGGTTGGGATTTCTTTATTGATTATATGAGGGTTGCTCATTCATTTCTAAGGCCCTAAATCAGAGGTGACAGACAATATGGCTGCACTTCCTGTTTACATACAATGGCTCTTCATTCACTTCCTGTTTACATACAATGGCTCTTCATTCACTCGGTCTGGGGTCTGTAATGGTACAGAGGACTGGTCTGGGGTCTGTAATGGTACAGAGGACCGGTCTGGGGTCTGTAATGGTACAGAGGACTGGTCTGGGGTCTGTAAAGGTACAGAGGACTGGTCTGGGGTCTGTAATGGTACAGAGGACCGGTCCATACAGTATATAAATACCGCCATACAGTGTATAAATACTGACATACAATGGTGTCTACATCACTCTGACATATATTGTCACTCAGTGTCATACAATGCTGAATAATACCTCCATCTTATACTGTATCAAAATAATACACCCATATAGAGCCCACATAACTGCGCCATATGTCGTCAATACGGCCATTCATTATGTAAATACCGTCACACACTCCATGCCAAGAGAATCCATTTATTTACTGTCCAAATAATAGGGGCCACTAGGGCTCCAGGGCATATATCTCCCTCTCTTAGTTTTCTCCTGGGGTACCAGTTGATAGGGTCCCACTAGGAAACGGGTGATATCGGTAATGTCTAGCGGATGGGTGGGATTGATGATATCGTCCCTGGGGGTCTGAGGCACTTAAACTGTATAGTGCACTCTCAGCAGCGTCTACTTTTTTGGTGTCCCTCTTGGAAATGTCCCAATATCAGTCGACCCCCTGCGTGGCCGGGTGTAATCTCTAATAATGGTTATGTCCCAGGTGGTCTAGGGTGTCCCAGGTGGTCTAGGGTGTCCCAGGTGGGGAAGGGGTTGATGATAAAGTCCCTGAGGCACTGACAGTTTATATATCTCAATCTTAGGTTAAGCAAAGGTCCCTGTATAGGAATGTTATTGATCCCAGCGTGATCCCTATCATTGATAATGTCCCAGGTGGTCTAGGGTGCAGAAGGGGTTGATGATAAAGTCCCTCAGGCACTGAAAGTTTATGTATCTCAATCTTAGGTTGTGAACTGGGGTAACGTTCCTGTAGAGGATTCTTACTGATCCCTGTTATGTTCCTGGTGGTCCAGAGCATTGCAGGGCTTGATGATAAAGTCCATAGGGGTCTTGGGCACTTACAGTTTACATCTCCCACTATAGGACTGTTCTTGGCAAATGTCCCTGCATAGTATTGTTACTGATCCATATGGGTGGCGCGGGTGCGATCCCTATCATTGATCCCTGTTATGTTCCTGGTGGTCCAGGGCATTGCTGGGGTTGATGATAAAGGCCACAGGGGTCCTGGGCAGTGAATCTTGCACTCTCGGGTTGTTCCTTGGGGTCTTGTCTTCGCTGTGCCTGGTATAGGATTGTTACTGATCCCTGTGGGTGGCGCAGGCGTGATCCCTATCTTTGGAGCATTAATCACATCCTATGTTTGCACTTCAGTGGGTCACAGGCGGCAGCATTGAATTAGTTATCACAGGGAGGCGTTCGCTCAGGACCTTCTATTAATGTACAGGTGTGAGATATCATTCACCCGCGTTACGCCCTTCGTTACGTCCTGCACTGGAGCAAATGTCCCGGGGGACGTGATGGGATGTCACTGATCAGCGCCAGGTGATGGACCTCCACCAATCTGATACTGATCACCAATACTAAGGATCCATTATCAGACCCAGCAAATCCCTTTAACCCCGTGTCTGCGGATGCCCTTCCATTTCCCATCTTTCAAAAACCATAAAGGTACTTGAGCCCTAGGGGGTCTGATTGCTCATGCCATATACTGCATTACCACCGTATGGGGGTGTTACTGCTGATCGGTGTCGGCTTCTCTCTCTGAGACCCCCCCACTCACATGGCAATGGATGTACACGGCCTGGAATATTAAACGCTGCTGGTAGGAAGTACAATGGGGGTCATTTACTAAGGGCCCGATTCGCGTTTTCCCGACGTATTTCCGATTTGCGGCGATTTCCCCTGAATTGGCACATGCGATCGGATTGTGGCGCATCGGCGCCGGCATGCATGCAACGGAAATCGTGGGGCGTGGCCGAACGAAAACCCGACGGATTCGGAAAAACCACCGCATTTAAAATTAAAAAGTTAAAAGGAGTTATTAACACTGTGACCTACTATTCTGAAAAAAAAATTTAAGGTGTTAAAGTTTTTTCCTAACTGCATGTAATACTATAAAATAACATAAAAAGTAATAGACCTCCAGGTTTTCTTGGGTTGGGGGTTACGGACCCCCCATCAGACTCCATTCTACCCCTACTAGGTCCATTGAGGCTACCGATTGGCCGCTGCAGGTCACATGACAGACAGCACTCCTAGTGGACCAATGGCTGTGGACCACCGCTGGGTCAGTGCGCTATGTTCTTGCCTTGGAATATCCCTTTAATTATTCGAGTTTCTCTTTCCCTTTATGGGTGACATTGACTACACATCCAGGTTCCCTAATATCTAACCTATTAACCAGGAGACTTTGCCCCCCATTGTTGTACTGCAGATCCCTTATCAGTCCCTCGGGTGACGTGTGACGGGTGTGAGGGCGCAGGATCCCAGACACATCAGCAAAACCAAAATAACTCATTAGACCTCCATGTTTTAATAAAATTAGATTATTTTCAAGATCTCTGCTTGCTGCCAGAGAGTCCAGAGACTGAACACATAACCTAAAAGTAATACCCTAAAGTTTCAGCTATCCCTGAAACACTGTAACGGACCTGCAGCTGTGTAAGGACACACGATCAGGACATGTACCTGTAGAAGAATGGCCCCTATACACTGACAGCAAGAAGAGGTCTTGGATTATAATGAACAATAAGAAGTTGTATAAGATCGAAATTCTTTTTTACATTAAAGGTCCGTTGGCACTGATCGGTTTCTTAAAGGGAATGGCTAAAAATCTAGATAACAAATCCATAGAATAGATGGTAGAGGTCCAGCAGCCACCGCCCCCCCCCCCCCCCCCACACACACACACACAGATCGGCTGCACTCAGCACATGATATACATGAGGACAGCGCCATTCTCTGTAGAGTGGTCAGATCAGGGTACTGCAGATTTTCTCTCTTATTTGAATGGCATCTAAGCTGCAGTGACTTGGATCAGCCACTACACAGGGAAAGGCGCTGTCTGCTTCCTGTTCTCTGCTAAGAACAGCAGATGTGTGAGGGTAGGACCCCCCAACAAGAGCGTCTCTTGATCTGGATCTGTCCTGTCCTTCATGACGCAGACGACTAATGGATCGCAGTGTAATACATAATTTCCCCTCTAGAGGCACTGCAGGGAAACGGACACTTACCGCCGGGTTTCATAATAATAATAATAATAATAATTCCTTTATTTATATAGCGCACACAGATTCTGTAGCGCTGCACAGGGCTGCCAGATCAGTCCCTGTCCCCATGGGGCTCACAATCTAATTAACCTACCAGTATGCATGGAGTGTGGGAGGAAACCGGAGGACCCGGAGGAAACCCACCCAAACACAGAGAGAACATACAAACTCTTGCAAATGTTGACCCTGGGACTTGAAACCAGGTCTCCCAGCTCTGCAAGGTGTAATGCTAACCACTGAGCCACCATGCTGCAAGTCTGTAATGCTAACCACGAGCCACCATGCTGCAACTGTAATGCTAACACTGAGCCACATGCTGCAAGGCTTAATGCTAACCACTGAGCCACCATGCTGCAAGGCTGTAATGACTAACCACTGACCACCATGCTGCAAGGCTGTAGTACTAACCACTGAGCCACCATGCTGCAAGGCTGTGTGCTAACCACTGAGCCACCATGCGGCAAGGCTTGTAGTGCTAACCACTGAGCACCATGCTGCAAGGCTGTAATGCTAACCACTGAGCCACCATGCTGTAAGACTGTAATGCTAACCACTGAGCCACTGTGCGGTTTAGTGTCCCAAATAGACCTTTAAGAACAGGTTCCCTTTAAGTCTGTATCCACCAAGCATCTGCAGGACATGATGTTCGTTAAGACGACAATTAACAACTAACAAGCAAAGCAATAACCGTCAGCGCACGGGTAACGGATGGCTCTAATCTTATCCCCGAAAAATCTATTTTATTCACGATGTTTTTATAGTTTATTGTTTTCATTTCATTTACACTGAGCAATTATCCTAACGAATGTCCCTAATTACTCAGATCTCACGATAACGAGCTCCTAGAAGATGATCATAGAGATTCCTGCAGCTCTGATCCCGGTGATCAGATATAGAAGGACCTGCAGGAAGTGTCTCATCTTACTGCAGCGCCACCGCAGGGGAAATGTGGTATTACACTATACAATGGGCTGTCTATGGTGGACCAGGACATGCTGAGTCCTCCGGGACATGAGAGGCGCTGTTTATAGAGGGGGGATCTTGCTGTATTAAAGGGGTTTAACTTCTTTCATCTCAATCCACAGAATAGGAGATAAAATGAAGATCATCAGGACCAGAGATTCGCCTCCCACCAGTCCTGCTACAGCAATGAGCTAAACGGTGATCTCCACCGAAAAAAAACTGATAAAAAACTAAAAGTCACCGACAAACCCAAGTCCCCAACGCAGCATCCGGTCACAGGCCACAAGTGTCAGGTGACTACTGCAGCCAATCAGATAATGCAATTATAATAATGTAATATTATAAATACAATGTCATAATAAATATAACAATCTATTTCATTCTTGATGTTTTTATAGTCGTTTACATTTTATTCACACGGAGCAATTATAAATAAAATGTAAACGACTATAAAAACATCAAGAATGAAATAGATTGTTATATTTATTATTACATTGTATTTATAATATTACATTATTATAATTACCATAACGAATCACCAGTAACGAAGCATCGGCCAATGTAGAACTGATCGGAATGTGTCCCGCACCTCTGATCCCTGGCGATCAGATATAGAAGGACCTGCCGGAAGTGTCTCATTATACTGCAGCGCCACCGCAGGGGAAATGGGGCATTACACTTATCTGATCAACATCAACAGGACAATTCGAGCTGCGGAGTTCGCGGCAACGAGAGGCTAGGATGCGTTGTTGTGACGGCCAAAGCCACTCACCGGTCACACAACAGCCGATGCCTGCCGCCATGTCAGGAGGGTCAAGAGTCACCGAAAGCAGCTTTTACTTTTCTTACTCCACCCCCCACCCCCCTTTAAGGGTGTCACAATTTTTGTCACTGTATTTTTGTTTTTTTTATAACTAGAAGTCGCAATAACTTCTTGGTGGTCACAAATATTAATAAAGGAGTCGGATCCGGTGATTGATGGTAAATGTGAAATTCGGACTAAACCCAGACTGTAACCCAAAACTTAGAAACCGGAAAACCAACAAAGTGTCGCATTCACACGAAACGTAAATCCATAAAAGTCGCCAGTGATTTGTGACCAATGACCGGGAGATACATTGTAATGTTGTGTCGTATCATCCCGTGCGATCGCACAGGGTCACAGGGTCACACGGGTCACAGGGTATAATACAATGTATTTGTTTAGTCGGATTAAAACCTAAACATCCTATAATAACCCGTGGGATCGCGCTCTGAGTTACCGCAGGACACCTATAGGATCTGCACCTGACAGACGGATTACAGGGAGGTTTCTCACCTGTTTCCCGCTAGTAGTTCTTCCCCGGCACTGGCCATGTTCCTGCAGCGTCTCCCGGGATATTTAGGACGGCGTTCCCAGCACATGAGGAGGCGACACAACATCTCTTATAACTAGGTTAAAAATAAACCTGTCAGAGGGCTCCGGCTGCTGCCGGGGAGGACGGGGCCCGGCCCACACACTGATTCATCACACCTTCCCCCTCATGCTCACACACGGCCGAAAATATACCTCCCCCAACCCCACCAGAGGAGAGTATGGCCCCACAGAGGAGAGTATGACCCCACAGAAGAGTGTATGATCCCACAGAGGAGTGTATGAACACCACCAGAGGAGAGTATACACCATAGAGGGGTATGACCCACAGAGGAGAGTATGGCCCCACAGAGGAGAGTAGACCCCACAGAGGAGGTATGACCCCACAGAGGAGTGTATGGCCCCACAGAGGAGAGTATGACCCCATAGAGGAGTGTATGACCCCACAGAGGAGTGTATGAACCCCACAGAGGAGAGTATGACCCCACAGAGGAGTAGTATGAGGCCATAAGGAGAGTATGACCCCATAGAGGAGACTATGACACCACAGAGGAGAGTATGACCCCACAGAATGGAGAGCCCCGAGAGGAGTGTAGAATGGCCCCAAGAGGAGTGTATGGCCCAAGAGGAGATTGACCCCACAGAGGAGTGTATGACCCACAGAGGAGTGTATGACCCCACAGAGGAGAGTATGACCCACAGAGGAGAGTATGGCCCACAGAGGAGAGTATGACCCCACAGAAAAGTATGAACCCCCACAGAGGAGAGTATGGCCCCCACAGAGGAGAGTATGACCCCACAGAGGAGAGTATGACCCCATAGAGGAGAGTAGTGACCCCACAAGAGGAGTGTATGACCCCACAGAGGAGAGTATGGCCCCACAGAGGAGTGTTACCCACACGGCGAGATGACCCACAAGAAAAAGTGTATGACCCCAAGAGGAGAGTATGACCCACGAGGAGAGTTACTAACCCCACAGAGGATGCTCGTATGACCCCACAGAGGAGAGTATGACCCCACAGAAAAGTGTATGACCCCACAGAGGAGTGGATGAGCCCACAGAGGAGAGTATAGACCCACAGAGGAGTGTATGACCCCACAGAGGAGAGATATGACCCCACAGAGGAGTGTATGACCCCACAGAGGAGAGTATGGACCCCACACAGAGAGAAGAGAGACCCCACAGAGGAGAGCATGACCCCAATAGGAGGTATGACCCCACAGGAGTGAGAGTATGACCCACAGAGGAGTGTATGCCCACTATGATGGAGAGTATGGCCCCACAGAGGAGAGTATGACCCCACAGAGGGAGTATGACCCCACAGAGGAGAGTATGACCCCACAGAGGAGAGTATGACCCCACAGAGGAGAGATATGGCCCCTGCCCAGAGGCGAGTGTAAGACCCCCAGAGGAGTGTATGGAGCACCCACAGAGTAGAGTGATGACACCATCAGAGGAGAGGTGGCCCCACAGAGGAGAGTATGACCCCACAGAGGGTGTATGAACCCCACAGAGGAGTGTATGACCCCACAGAGGAGAGTATGACCCCACAGAGGAGAGTATGGCCCCACAGAGGAGAGTATGACCCACAGAGGAGTGTATGACCCCACAGGGGAGTGTATGACCCATGAGAGGATATGAACATGAGGTGTATGCCCCACAGAGGAAGAAGAGTATGACCCACAGACGGACCGAGAGAGTAATGGCCCCACAGAGGAGAGTATGACCCCACAGAGGAGAGTATGACCCCACAGAGGAGACTATGACCCCACAGAGGAGAGTATGACCCCACAGAGGAGAGTATGACCCCACAGAGGAGAGTATGACCCCACAGAGGAGAGTATGACCCCACAGAGGCCAAGAGGAGTATGACCCCATCAGAGGAGAGTATGACCCCACAGAGGAGAGTATGACCCACAGAGGAGAGTATGGACCCCACAGAGGAGAGTATGGCCCCACAGAGGAGAGTATGGCCCCACAGAGGAGAGTGAGACCCACAGAGGAGAGTATGACCCCACAGAGAGAGTATGCATAGAGTGTATCTGCCCCCAGCGAGAGAGTATGGCCCACAGAGGAGAATGAGCCCAGATTGCCGTAGATCCAGATGTGAGAGCAGTATACCCCACAAGAGGAAGTAGTTGCCCCACAGCGGAGAGTATGACCCCACACGGAGAGGAGTATGACCCCAAGAGGAGTGAGACCCCAGAGGAGGTATGACCCACAGAGGAGAGTATGACCTCCACAGGAGAGTAGACCCCACAGAGGAGAGTTGGCCCCACAGCGGAGAGTATGACCCCACAGAAGGAGTGTATGACACCATAGAGAGATGAGAGGAGTATGGCCACCACCAGGAGAGAGGTATGACCCCACAGAGGAGAGTATGACCCCACAGAGTGGAGGACGGTATGACCCCACAGAGGAGAGTATGACCCCACAGAGGAGAGTATGGCCCCACAGAGGAGTTGTATGCACCCCACGAGGAGAGTGATGAACACCCAAAATAAGGAGAGTATGGATGCCCACAGAGGAGAGTATCGGACCACAGAGGAGAGTATGACCCCACAGAGGAGAGTATGACCCCAAAGAGGAGAGTATGACCCCACAGAGGAGAGTATGACCCCATAGAGTAGTGTATGACCCCATAGAGTAGTGTATGACCCCACAGAGGAGAGTATGGCCCCACAGAGGAGAGTATGGCCCCACAGAGGAGAGTATGACCCCAAGAGACGGTGTATGACCCACATAGAGCCCAGAGGAGTATGACCTCCATAGAGAGTGTAGACCCCACAGAGTGAGTGTATGACCACTAAGGAGAGTGTATGACCCACACAGGGAGAGTATGACCCCAAAAAGGAGAGTATCCAAGAGGGGAAGCCACAAGGAGATGTATAACCCCGACGGAGGAGTGTATGACCCCACAGAGGAGAGTATGACCCACAGGGACGGAGATTATGACCCCAGAGGAGTGTATGACCCCACAGAGAGAGAGTATGACCCACAGAGGAGTGTATGATACCCCGTACACGAGGAGATTATGACCAATGACGGTAGAGCCACAGGGAGAGTATGACCCCACACCGAGGAGAGTATGACCCCACAGAGGAGGATGCCCCACAGATTGACGTATGCCAAAGAGGAGTGTTCGACCCCAAGAGGAGTCGTTGCAGCCCACAGACGGAGGAGTTGACCCCCAAGGAGAGGTATGAGCCCACAGAGGAGACGTAGTGACCCCACCAGAGGAGTCGTATGAGCCCACAGAGGAGGGAGTATGCCCCCACAGAGGAGTGTATGACCCCATAGCGGATAAGAGTATGGCCCACAGAGGAGTAAGTATGACACCAACGAGGAGTGTAGATCCCCATAGGAGGAGAGTATGCCCCACAGAGGAGAGTATGAACCCACAGAAGGAGTGTGTGACCCATAGCGGAGAATGGCCCCCACAGAGGAGAGTTTGACCACATCACGAGGAGTTGTATGACCCCACAGAGGAGAGATTGACCCCCACAGAAGAGTGTGATGACCCACACAGAGAATGATTATGCACCCCATAGAGAGGTAGCCCCACAGAGAAGTTGCCTACCAGAGTACTGGACCCCACAGAGGGACGCAGTGAGTATGACCCCACAGAGAGACCGAGAGGATGTTGACCAGGATAACGGAGTATGAGCCCCCACAGAGGGGTATGACCCCACAGAGGAGGGTATGACCCCCATGAGAGGAAGGAGTATGAGCCCACAGAGGAGATAGACGGGCCATTTGAGTCCCCATAAGTAGAGTATCGGCTTCGGCATTGTGTATTTTTGACCGTCTGACCCACCAGATGACGCAAAGGAGAGTGATGACCTGTAGGCACCACGCCATCAGCCAGGCATGTGTATGACCCATACGAAGCGATAACACAGAGATTATTGAAGCCCCATGAGAGGTTACCCTAGGAGAGATTACCCCATAGAGGCTGCACTCTTACTAACTGCTTATATAACAAGTGTCAGATTCTGCTGCATTTACAAATCTTATTAAAAGTAATAAAACATGAGGCGGTGCAGATGCTCGGGGGCTCGTAGACCTGTCAGCAGGATTATCCCGGGGGGGCCTGTATCCCGCTAATAAGTAATAAGAAGCAGATAAAAGCTTCCGTGTGTTCATCCTAATCCCTGGCGCTCGGATCTGCTGAAGGAAGGAATAAGCTGTAGATCCGTTATACAGGGAAATACAACGTATTCAACACTGCGTTACCAGACCTTAAAGGGGTTTCCGGAATATTGTGTGAACTAAAGTTTATTTCAGGCACCGCAAAGGAAGAGGAGGTGATACAACTCCATGGGGCACATTCAATAAGGGTTCCGAACAGCGCATCTTTGTCGAGTTTCCCAACTTTTTATAGTTTTTCCTGAGTTTGCCCTGGGTGTTTTGGCAGCTATTGCCGAGAAATCGATGTTGGTGTATCAGTCGCCGGGCTTTGCATGCGTTGGACCAAGATCGCGGGGGCTGTGGCCCGTCGGACAAGCCCAAGGAACGATGATGCTTGACCAAACCTCAGAATTTAAAAATGAAATTGTTGTTGGCGAGACAGCACGGTCACATGCAAGTCAGGAATAAGAAGGTGTGAACTCTGTGCGTATCCTCCAGGGCCAAGCAGCGACACTATCGTGGATATCGAGACGCACGATCATAGTGAATAGCGCGTCAGATCCAAATCCTGTCAGATCAACGCAGACGGGTCAGGGATCGACGATTGGGCGGGGTAACGTGGTAATGTGATGGGGCCCCAACATGTGTTTTACTAGGTGGCCCATGTTGTTGTCTGGCAGACGTCTGTCTTTTTCACCGGGGGATGAGTTGAATCGGTGCTCTAAACTGCAATACCAGGGCACGTCCACTGTTCAAAATGTTGGCGCTATATAGGAAAACCATCAAAGAAAGTTAAAGAGATAGAGAGAGAATGGAGATGGAGAAAGAAAGGGGAATGGAAGGGGGGGGGAAAGTGGAGTAACGGTGAGGGGAACAGCATTTATACAGATAGATCGAGGTGGTTGGTCTTTAGCAAACTTTTAAATTTAGAGACAAAGAGCTTCGCGCGCTGCGTGCGACCGGCGGGGGCGCGGCGTAACAGCTCCGCAATTAGCCTATGATGGTGGAGGTAGGACGCCGGGCGCACAGCAGCACCGAAAGACCTCTTACGCTCTACAAAGTTTCTAAAAGAGTGTTAAGAACCGCGAGCTACCGGTGCGGCTATGATAAGCACATACGCAGTACGTTACCAGTACCAGCTCACTGCCAGCTCACCCTGACGGTGCTCGGTTACTTACAGCTACCCCTTGGGCCATTCTACAGTGGTAGGTTTCCTTAACGAATGCAGCACGAGTAGTGGGTTACCGAGCCGCATCCTGCCTCTTAGTTTCCAGGTCTGTGTTTACACTGTCTAGACCTCGGGCTCCTGGCGTCCTCCTCAGTTCCCCCTAACGCGGGGTCAGCCTGCTATAAGTCGTTAACACCATTGGAAGTGTTGGGGGGGGGGGTGGGTGCTCCTGCCACATGTAACATGTCTGGAAAGCAGCAAGCATGTGAGGGGGCTCTGGTAGCACCTCAGGATCCCTTAGACTAATTAGTCGATTAAATTTATTTTGAAGGAGCGGCCATGACTACCACAGTGCCGGTGCCTGGTGTCTATGGGTAATGGATTATGATGATGGTTTCCTTTAATTGGTTTCCTTATAAAGAGGGTTCTAGACAGAACTCGGCGTCAGCGAGCAGCGATCATGGGAGTTTTCACGCCACCCGATTAATTAATTGGAACTTCTGGGTCAACTACTCCAGCTGATGGGCATGGGAAATCGTGGGTAGGGGACCAGTTGTTTTGGGAAAATCCCTTCCTACTGTTTGAGTGTTGGGTTATGTCAAATGAGGAGTTACAACCGCCCCTTATCCGCCACCCCTTCCGCATCACTGAAAGGGAAGAGGGGTGAAAGGAGAGGTAGACGAGCTATTTGCATATGAGTAGGATACAGGAATAGCAGGTCGCGCTTCATGCCGCAAGCCTGCGCAAACAGGCAAGTCAGGAAGCCACGATAATAAATACCGTAACCTGTTGTAAAGTAACCAATGTGTAATACTGCAACAACTGTAATAATTTAACATTATAGTACAGTAACCCTTTAATACCAAAGGACACTTGGTATACGTGTAACATTATACATACTGTAACACAAATGTATATACTTGCAAACACAACGTAACACTTAATACTGTAACCCTTAATAATACCCGGGCAATACTAGTAGACTACCGAACCCTTTATACCAACGACCTGTAATAACTGTACCCTTTAATACGCACACAGATACTGTTACTTTATATACTGATAACTAGTAAGTATGACTGACGCCTCTACATCAGCAAAGAAAACCACGCCGCCCCCACACGCCTCCCAACTAGTGCGTCTCGCGTGGCTGGAAGTTGGGATGTTAGAGCAAAATATATATCATCTAATGTCCCTTGAAGGTAGCCGCAGTCCTGATGCACAAGCCTCGTTAGGGACATTTTCAGAGTAGAGAGCAGAAAGTGCAAAATTACAACATAGATTTTCCGGGAACCTCAAATCGTTACTAACATTTATTTTCTAGTTCCTTTTCAAAAAATCTGCACCATTATTCAAGATATCATGGAAATGCACGAATGATCCTCCCCGCAGCCGGATTCCGCAGGCACGAACTCACAGCTACAATATAGAGCTCTCAAGATATAGAGACCTCTGCTTGTGGACGCAGCCGGCTAGCATTTGGCAATGTTGATCTTGGGGCATGAGGTTGGCACTGGAGGTACAGTTCGGTTGAGTTTAATCTCGGGGAAGAGTAGTGTTTAGTAATCGGATAGACCAAGCATCACACGGACAGATTCTATCCACTGGCGTTAATAAAGAAGCTTTCTATAGCAGGACAGCAAGCAGAGATCTAGAAAACCACGAGGAATTGATACGGAAAGTGTATAGGAAAATTGTTGAAGTTTTCCTTACAAAAACCATATCAAATATTTGCTGAAAGTGGACGACCCCTTTAAGATCTCCTGTGATAAATCACTGGTAGCAACGAGTGCACCGCGTCTGGGCCAGGAACATCCCGACCGGGACAACCCCCGCTTGTCACACCCCCACTTGTCACTCCCCCTCCACGTCCCACTTGTCATGCCCCCGCTTGTCACGCCCCCTCTACGCCCCCCTTGTCACGCCCTCCGCTTGTCACACCCCTATACACCCCCCCTGTTAACGCCCCCGCATTTTAACCAGTTTTAATTAAGATAATTGGTAAAACCTGTCAAAAACGGATGCGTTTTTTAGCGCATGCGGTTTTTAACAAACTGCTTAAAAACGGAGCAAAACGCCACGTGTGGCATCACCCTTACCGATCACGTGCATCTTTCACAGCTCCGTAACCATTAGCTGCAGCTACTTAGTATCTGAGAAAGCTCCGGACACAATGGGGCTCATTCACCTACCCCCCCCGCTGTGGTTCACCCAAAGTGCATTGTCCGTGTGACACAATCCCAGCGCAGACACCTGTTATATACCTGTCAAAGCCGCACAAATTCCGAAAACGTCTGACCAAAGTGCGATCCGTGACCCTTAGTAAATAAGCCCCAAAGAATCCAGAGCCGGTACACGAGGTTACGCGCTGAGCCTTACCCGAATTTGGAGATTACAGGATGAGGCGTCATCTCTACAAATTGTGTGCAATAATCCTAAACTTCCCTATTGTAAAACTCCACCTTCATGCAACTTATACACAAAATGTGAAAACTCCATCTTCCTGCAACCTTTACCCCGAATCTTACAAAACTTTACCTTCATGTTTTTTTCCCCAAACTGTGATAAAGCTCCACCTTCATACAACTTTTACATAAACTGTAATAAAACTTCACCTTCATACAACTTTTACATAAACTGTAATAACAGGAGAGCTCTTACTACACTAGTCAAAAGCCTCTCACTCAGCAGTACCAGTTCCCTGCGCTCTTCTGTAGAGATGCAACCAGGTAGAAGCAGCGCCGTCTACAGATGGGAGTCTGTTCCTTCTGGAATAGATAGACTGGTTTGGTTTGAATCCCGCCTCATGTCATTAGGCTTCCTGAAAGTCATGCTTGGTGACAAGGAAGCACAAGAGGTGTGGTTTTCCTTATCCCATCCTGGAAAACTTTTTGCATATTTTCCCATCAAACTTCATACAACTTTTACACAAACTGTGATATAACTCCACCTTCATGTAACTTTTACACAAGATGTGGCAAAAATTTACATTCATATAACTTTAACCCAACGTATGTCAACTATTCCAACTTCACTACTACACCTTCATGCAACTTTTACTCGAATGATGACATTATGTAATGTTATTGTTCTGCTATCAGCCACTTTTGGAGATATAACATAAATGCTAATATCAGGTACTGATGTGTAATACGGTAGCAGGAGGTACAGTGTCCACCAGGAGGCAGTAGAGAATCAATCAGTGACTGACCACAGAGGATGATGGGACAGGAAGCACCCACCACCGATACGGACACTGAATCCCCAGATGCTGGGCACAGAGATGACTACATCTCTACAGCTACTTTGCATCTTGCTGGGATTTCCTGCTGTGAGAGAGGCAGGAGGAGCTGCTTAATTTACTGAAAGAACCCAAAGCTATTGACATTGCTTCTAGGATGTTAATTCTGATATGTTCTTACTATTACAGTTCTGATCCGATATAAAGTCACTTGGTCCAAGGAGCTCAGTGTCTCCCAGGTATCTTCACAGGATTATTACAGTCCTCCATCTGCATCACCATCTGGTGCATTCTGGGATATCTGATGCCACCTAACTGCTAGATTTGATGACATCAGGTCATTGATATATGACGACGACCCCATGGGGGTCAGTAACATAACAATAAACTTCACCAGGGTAACAAGGGTAACAAGTCAGTATAGGGACATATAGACAGAATTCCTGCCATACAAGAGCAGTCAGGGACTGAGGGTTTGGTCCTGTCGTATCCCGATGGAATCTGATCCTCTTCTGGGCCCTATATAAAATCTATTTTTGGACACTGCATAGAGCTGTATCCTGGATTAAGCATTGATGAATGATCCTTTTATGCAGGTGTCACCATGCAGGGTGCAGCGAGGGTGTGTCCTCACACTGCTGTGCACTGTGCCCTCTGTACATCTGTAACTCAGGATTCTTAAAGGGAACCTATGAGCAGTTTAGACCATACAGACTGTAGTCAGTGTTAGGTATTGTCCCTGGAGAGATGTGTGATCAAACCTTTATGTATGTTGTAAGTAGCAGCAGGACTGTGAAATAAGCATTTGTACCTACACTGCTGTGCCCTGTGCCCTCTGTACATCTGTAACTCAGGATTCTTAAAGGGAACCTATAAGCAGTTTTGACCGCACAGACTGCAGCCAGTGTTAGGTATTGTCCCTGGAGAGATGTGTGATCAGACCTTTGTGTATATTGTTAGTAGCAGCAGGACTGTGACATATGGACTTATATTCCAGTTTCTGGGGGCAAGTCCTTATACAGCTTGATACTTGATTAATGGGGGTCTGAAACCTCCAAAAAAGGGGCTTCTGCACTTGTTAGTACGTTATACACCTCTAAAGGTAGTGACCTAGAGGCGAGATGACGCTCCTGCCCCAGAATCCTGCATCCTTCTCCCATTTCCACTGCATTTTCTGAAATAATTGGAGCAGCTGCGGATTGAGCTATAAGGAAATTTTCTACTTTCCAAGGTTTGAGGAATGTGTATTAAAAATTCATATCCGCACCCTCATCTCTATATAGAATTTCTAAAATAGAACATGGAGCAGCCAATCAGGAGAAAGCAGGGCAGATATTCCATCCCGGAATCTACATGGTAACATGGTGCCCCCCCCCCCCCCCCAACCCCCCTAAATTTCCAGCCCCCGGAATTCACATCCTGCTCCACCTGGAGATGTATATACTAGACGCTATATATATAGTTATATATTTCATTTTCACGTCTTCTCTACATCTGTAGATAATTCGGGATATTTCTTGACCTATTAGGCCCCTCCCCTGTATGGGCTGGCGAGGATTATGGTGTGGACAATATATTTGAATGGCCAGAATGTAATACCACATTTTACCAGTAGAGGCCACTGTGAGCGAATGGTGTGGCTGATACCAGGTGTCCTTAGGGATCACAGATGATCACTATCTGAAGCCAGAACCGGTGTCAGCCAAGGCTAGCTTCACATTTATCTAAGGGGTTCATGAGGCAAAGTATTAAAGGGCATCTACTACTGATTAATAGTACTTACACAGACTACTAGAAACAACCCCTTTAATTACATCTGCTCTGAAAACTGCCATTATAGTACAGCTATCCCTATATTGTTCCCCCCCATGCCTGTAAAGTTCCCCAGTCCTTTGCTAAAGCCGACTCACCACCTATGTATATGTCATGTTCTTCTAGCTCAGCCCCTCCTCCAGACAAGGAGCCTCCTTTCTCAGATCTGTCCCATCATTCACCCTTCCGCAGGAATGAGAGAGAAGCTGTGTGTGACTCGCAAAAGGGAATTCCCGAGGGAGGAGTTAATTGAAGTGGTTGAGGGCAGGCTCTGACTGGTGGACAGGTGAACCCACTGGTGGGTCACTGAGCTTGGTGGGCCCCTAGGACCTATTTTATGGGCATATATTGTAGACTCACTAAACCAAGAGGACCTACGTTAAAGGCAATATCCTAGAACCATAACAGGTGAAGGCAACGACTAGAGCGATGGGTCAGTCTTAGGGAATTTGTAGATGGTAATATTTGCATGTAGCTGTACAGTGGTGGGCCCCAAAAAATGTTACTGGAGGGCCCTATGCACTACAGTTTGACAGCTGAGAGAGATGCTGACTGCGTCTGATTGGCTGAAGAGAAATCAGCTCATCCCTCCCTCGGGAATTCTCTTCGAAGAAGGGAATGAGTAGAACATGAATATGCCGGACACAGTTCAGAGGAAAGATGATGAGCGGACTCACATGGGGTCATGTGCATAGATGGTGATTTAACTGTACAGACTCTTCAGGCCTTGGACAGAACAATATAGGGATAGTTGTACTGCTGTATGATAGCAGCTTTCAGAGATATATTTAGTTGCTGTGGGTTAGTTTAGGTGATTTTCCACGTTGCACAATATGTTCCCTCTGCTGTGACCCCCAGTGATCAGCTGTAATCTCTGTACGTGTTCATTTCTCCTATTGCGCCCCCACAGGGGAAATCAAGCATTACACAATGTCCATCAATGGGACAGGACATCTACAAGACCTCTGCCTGCAGGACCTTATTCTTCTCACAGCTGTTTGTTGTTACAATGTATCAGAATAATGTCTTCTCGATAAGCTCAATATATCAGCAGAAGATGATTTCGTTTTAGCGCCCCCCCCCCCCCACCACCTCCCCCAAGTGCAGGTTAAAGGTCGCAGCGTATGGGACATGATATACGTCCCGAGTCCATTGTACTCGATGTGACTGAGATCCGGGCGAGTGACCAGTAAGATGGAGGCAGCGATTGTGGCTGATATCTGCCTGCGGTCACATTCCGCTATTTATGGACTGTGACAAATGAGCGTTTTGTTGCAAACGGGAGAAAAACAATTCTTATTATTCTCCGGCAGCGACGACTTGTCGCCAGAATGCGCATTCACTATAGAGACTGTACTGCGAGCAACTAAAGGGCAAGAAAAACGAGAATTGTCACCATCATGTGGATGCTCCAGTAACAGCGCCACTTATATCCACAGGCTGGATGCGGTATTGCAGCTCTGCCTCATTTACTTGGATACTGCAGTACTAGACATGGCCAGTAGACAACAGTGGCGCTGTTCGTGAAAACCTTTATTGTTAAAGGGGTTGGCCGCTTTCAGTAAATAATTGATATTATCTGTATAATGAAAAGTTCTACAAGTTCTACTTTCTGTATCAATTTCTCATGGTTTTCTAGATCTCTGCTTGCTGTCATTGTATAGACAGCTTCGAAGTTTACTTCCAGTGGATAGTAATCTGTCCATGTGATGTGATGGAGGTGCAGGAGCCGTGATCATCACTGAGAGTAACAGGAGGTCCTGTGATACCAATGGCTCGTGCACCTCCAACACATCACATGGACAGATTACTATCAACTGAATATATATATATACATAGAAGTTTCCTATAGCAGGACAGCAAGCAGAGATCTGGAAAACGGTGAAGTATTGGTACAGAAAATATATTGGACAATTGAATAACTTTTCATAAAACAAAGAATATCAATTATTTTCTGAAAGTGGAAAAACCCCTTTAAAGTAATTCCTGCCTTTAGGCACCACTAGGGGGAGCTCACGGTAACTATGTATTCAGCATCCACATTTATCAGGATCCCAATGCTGGAAACTCCTGGAATGAAACGTGATCTTCATCATATCATATCACAGCAGCGATGGGAAACTGGACTGAGAGAGAACCACAGGCTCATAGGTCTCACACCATGGGAAAGTATAAAAAGCAGAAGTGATGGCAGAAAAGGAAGTTATGCCAAGTCTCTACATTGCAACAATAATTGCTCAATGTGTTATCTGTGGTTATACATAATAACAGAGATAATTCTGCCTCTTACTGGGATCTTACCAATAAAAAAATATCGTACTTCAAATTTAGGGAAAATAATAAGGGAATAAGGGAAAATACAAAGAAGTCACTTCCGTAATACTGCCCCAAAGTGTTTAGAAGAATGTAATTACTATAATACTGCCCCCTATGTACAAGAATATAACTACTATAATACTGCCCCCTATGTACAAGAATAATTAAACTACTATAATACTGACCCTATGACTACAGGAATATAACTACTATAATAATGCCCCCTATGTACAGAGAATATATCTAATATATGCCCCTATTGTAACAAGATAACTACTATAATACTTGCCCCCCCTATGTACAAAATATAACTACTATAATACTGCCCCCTAAGTACAAGAATATAACTACTATAATACTGCCCCGCTATTACAAGAATATAACTACATAATACTGCCCCTATGTACAAGATATAACTACTAAATACTCCCCCTATGTAAAGGAATATAATACTAAATACTGCCTATGTACAGGATATAACTACTTTAATTACTGCCCCCTATGTACAATGATAATAACTACTATAATAATCTGCCCCTATGTACAGGAATATAACTACTATAATACTGCCCCCTATGTACAAGAATATAACTATATATAATACCTGCCCCCTATGTAGGAATATAACTACTATAATACTCCCCCATGTACAAGAATAAACTACTATAATATGCCCCCCTATGTACAAGAATATAACTAATATAATACTGCCCCTATGTACAAGAATAAAACTACTATAATACTGCCCCCACGTAAAGGAAGATAATACTATATACTGCCCTATGATACAGGATATAACTACTTAATACTGCCCCTATGTACAAGAATAAACTACTATAATACTGCCCCCTATGTACAGAAATAACTACTATATACTGCCCCCTATGTACAGGAATATAACTACTATAATATGCCCCCTATGTACAGGATATAACTAATAATACTGCCCCCTATGTACAGGAATATAACTAATATAATACTGCCCCCTATGTCAGGAATATAAATACTATAATACTGCCCCCTATGTACAAGAATATAACTATCTAATACTGCCCCCTATGTACAGGAAATACTATATAATACTGCCCCTATGTACAAGAATATAACTACTATAATACTGCCCCCTATGTACAAGAATATAACTACTATAATACTGCCCCCTATGTACAAGAATACAACTACTATAATACTGCCCCCTATGTACAAGAATACAACTACTATAATACTGCCCCTATGTACAAGAATATAACTACTATAATACTGCCCCCTATGTACAGGAATATAACTACTATAATACCCCTGGTAGGTAGTTTGGTTGCGGTACATTCATGTTGGTGAAGTATTTGCAGTATATAGTAAGAATCTCCAGCGATGTCTGTGCCCTGTATCTGCATATTTCGGCAGCTGGAGCGAGCGGGAGGGGGGATGGGGGGAGCAGCTGCTTCTAAAAATAAAGCACCTGACATTTGACTGTCAGCAGTCTCGTCATTTAGGAGAAGGACTTGCTGGCAGGGTCCCCATAGACCTGCATTGTGTAAGCGCTGGCGCTTGTCCAGTGTCACTCGGGCCTTATTAAGGGTGACGGGGTTAATCCAAAATATGTTCTGTACATACAGCCGCTCTATGGTCCCCCCGCTGCATCAGGTCCCCCTTACTCCACCATCAGTGCCCCCCCCCCCCTTTCATTAGGCTCCTGGACAAGTGCTCCCCGACTTTGTAGGTCATACCTAAAGCACCGGCCTAAATACAGAGACCCTGATGGGGCCTGACGCTTGCAGGTCACTTCTATGGACACCTAATGACCTGCAGACCCATCATGGAGAACCCCCCCCCCCCCCCCCCCGAAGGTTTTATATTGGCTTCTGCTTTCGGACAGGAAATATTCTCTACGGATCATCGTCTCCTACACTTCAGAGCTCGGCTGTAGACACTTCACTATTGTGGATAATGATCTGGGGCTTATGTGCAGCTGCCTGACCTTGGGGACCCAATCTATGAGATTTCCACCAATAGGTCTTGTACTGCCGGGGACAGCGTGACACTTGGCAGGACGAGATATTCTTATCTATTCCATGAGCTCATACAGAGCTATATACCTGCTACCGGAGACTGTATATAGAAGGGAAGGATGGTATGTGCATCTCCTATCTGCAGGCAGCATGCTATAGAGCAGGAGGAGCTGAGCAGATTGTACATAGTGTCCTATCTGCAGGCAGCATGTTATAGAGAAGGAGGAATGGAGCAGATTGTAAATAGTGTCCTATCTGCAGGCAGCATGTTATAGAGCAGGAGGAGCTGAGCAGATTGTACATTTGTGCTATCTGCAGGAAGCATGTTATACAGCAGGAGGAGTGGAGCAGATCACACATAGTGTCCTATCTGCTCAGGTATTATTGATCTATAACATGCTGCTTGCACATAGGACACTATGTATGATCTGCTCAGCCCCTCCTGCTCTATAACATGCTGCCTGCAGATTGGACACTACGTACAATCTGCAGGCAGCATGTTATAAAGCAGTAAGAACAAAGCAGATTGTACATAGTGTCCTAGCAGTAGGCAGCATGTTATAGAGCAGGAGGAGCAGATTATACATTTTGTCCTATCTGCAGGCAGCATGTTATAGAGCAGGAGGAGCTGAGCAGATTGTACATAGTGTCCTATCTGC
>WNYA01000739.1:85456-119181 GCA_019512145.1 Engystomops pustulosus | reverse complement strand
ATGTTAGGGGTTATATACAGGAGAGGATACAAGCCATGTGAGGGGGTTATATACAGGAGAGGATACAAACCATGTGAGGGGGTTATATACAGGAGAGGATACAAGCCATGTGAGGGGGTTATATACAGGAAAGGATATAAACCATGTGAGGGGGTTATATACAGCAAAGGACGCAAGCCATGTGAGGGAATTATATACAGGAGAGGATAAAAGCCATGTGAGGGGATATATACAGGAGAGGATACAAACCATATGAGGGGTTATATACAGAAGAGGATACAAGCCATGTGAGAGGTTATATACAGGAGAGGATACATGCCATGTGAGGGGTTATATACAGGAGAGGACAAAAGCCACGTGATGGGTTATATACAGGAGAGGATACAAGCCATGTGAGAAGTTATATAGAGGAATGGATACAAGGCATGTGAGGGGTTATATACAGGAGAGGATACAAGCCATGTGAGAAGTTATATAGAGGAATGGATACAAGGCATGTGAGGGATTAAATACAGGAGAGGATACAAGTCATGTGAGGGGGTTATATAGAGGAATAGATACGAGGCATGTGAGGAATTATATACAGGAGAAGATACAGGATACAGTGTTATATACAGGAACGGATACAGTGTTATATACAGGAACGGATACAAGCCATGTGAGTGGGTTATATACAGGAGAGGATACAAGCCATGTGAGGGGTTATATACAGGAGAGGATACACGCCATGTGAGGGGTTATATACAGGAGAGGATACAAGGCATGTGAGGGGTTATATACAGGAGAGGACACAAGCCATGTAATGGGTTATATTTAGGAGAGGACACAAGCCATGTGAGGGGGTTATGTACAGGAGAGGATACAAGCCAGGTGAGGGGATTATATACAGGAGAGGATACAAGCCATGTGAGGGGGTTATATACAGGAGAGGACACAAGCCACGTGAGGGGTTATATACAGGATAGGATACAAGCCATGTAAGGGGTTATATACAGGTAAGGATACAAGCCATGTAAGGGGTTATATACAGGAGAAGACACAAGCCATGTGAGGGGTTATATACAGGAGAGGATACAAGCCATGTGAGGGGTTATATACAGGAGAGGATGCAAGCCATGTGAGTGGTTATATACAGGAGAGGATACAAGCCATGTGAGGGGGTTATATACAGGAGAGGATACAGGCCATGTGAGGGGTTATATACAGGAGGGATGCAAGCCATTTGAGGGGTTATATACAGGAGAGGATACAAGCCATGTGAGGTGTTATATACAGGAGAAGACACAAGCCATGTGAGGGGTTATATACATATGAGGACACAAGCCATGTGAGGGGTTATATATAGGAGAGGATACAAGGCATGAGAGGGGTTATATACAGGAGAAGACACAAGCCATGTGAGGGGGTTATATACAGGAGAGGATACAAGCCATGTGAGGGGTTATATACAGGAGAGGATACAAGCCATGTGTGGGGTTATATACAGGAGAGGACACAAACCATGTGAGACGGTTATATACAGGAGAGGATACAAGCCATGTGAGGGGTTATATACAGGAGAGGACACAAACCATGTGAGAGGGTTATATACAGGAGAGAATACAAGCCATGTGAGGGGTTATATACAGGAGAGGACACAACAACTGCCTTGAACTGTGCACAGGTCTCTACCTGCTGGTTATTAATCCTTATAATCAGCTGCGACTTATAGTCCAGTGCGCCTTATATATGAACCTAGACATTTAAGCAGGCATTTATTGATGGTGCACCTTATACTCCGGTGCGCCTTATAGTCCGAAAAATTCTGTACTACTATAACCTTTTACCTCTAAAATCTATCTTTACACTCCTCTTTTCTCACCTCCTTATGTTCACCTCGGGTGCCATAACCATCCCCATTGCCTCCACACGTCATCTACATAGCAGTCTCCACACGCTGTCTCCATAGTTGCCTCCACACGTTGTCTCCATAGCAGCCTCCAAATGTCGTCCACATAGCTGCCTACATACATCGTTCCCTTAGCAAACGAGCTGTGTCAGGCTAATTTTTCGGGTGTTTCACCAGATACGTTATGGAACTTGGTCACTATGTCGCCACCATGCTGTGTTATCGACTAAATATACCGTCAACCTTTTGTTCACATAGGAAATCATTTCAGCGCTTCTTGTTCACCTCCTTTGGTTCCTCTCTGCTGCCATAACCAGGCCAAATACTGATAAGTACAGTGCTACACGTTATCCTCGCCAAAAGGAATTTTTTAAATTGGTTTGAAGACTGAGTCCATTTGGGGTTTGTCGCCATGACACTCTCTAGCCTGCCACTGCTGCCTCTGCCTCTGCTGGCCGTCCCCTATAGTGTCAGGGTCAATTATTGTATGTTTTAGATGCTATCTCGCCTCACTCGGTCATTCTGTCATGGCCATGCTGTTGCCCATAATTTTGGCATAATGGTGCGATTAAGCAGCCTCAGAGGCATCCATGCATGCTGCCCCTGCTGTTTCCTGTCCATTTCCATGGTGTTTCCATCCTTTTCTGAGGTTCCCAGGTGTTTGGCCAAGCTTCCCTGTGCAGAGCCTTGGTCCCCTTGAAAAATGCTCGAGTCTCCCATTGACTTCAATGGGGCTCGTTATTCGAAACGAGCACTCGAGCATCGGGAAAAGTTCGACTCGAGTAACGAGCACCCGAGCATTTTAGTGCTCGCTCATCTCTACTCATCACTAATCACTAAAGAATTGCAGAAGATACAACAATCTGTCGGAGTCCCCACCTGAATAGTGATACAGCAGTTACCTCCGTGTCTGATGCTCAGGGCTGCGATACATCTTGATAGGACAGTGATATATTGACGGACGTCCAATGCTGAAGATCTAATAGTGTCCATGTCATTGTGTAGGGGAATGTTAACCCCTTCACACCTCGCACCCTACATGTATGGCACAGAACGCTGGTAATTAACGCTCGGTGCTGTACACGTCTCGCAGCTGATGACAGTTCAGCTCATCGTCTTACAGTCTCTGTGTCACCCTATGCAAATGCTGACAGTTATAAAACCCTGCAACACATCAGGACTGTATGAAGTAAACAATGAGACCCTTTTGGAACCCGTCATCACTGAAAATGCCCTTTTGTGATGAGAAGTTCCCTTAAACACCTGTGATTGGTGACAGCACTGATAGTTGGTGTTTGCTCCAATATGCATCTTATTCCCACCTTGTATGGAGAGGGCTTTACCATGCACAGGGCCCGACGCTGCCCGTAGTAGTACAGCACATGTCGGGTACGAGTTAAACAAATGTTCCTTTCCTAACTCTTGTTCTTTGTATACAACTTACAACAAGTAACTGCTGTATATAGTAATAGATAAGATATCAATCGCAATCAGATAAAATCTATAAGACTACACAGTCAATGATGTGCTGGGGATCCTCTGCTGCCCTGGTCCATACGTCGCCTTCTTACTGCTGATGTGATGTTCCAATGTTACTGGGCGACTTTCTCTGGATATAACTGATTCCTTAGAATGGGTTTCATATGTCTATAATGTATCTTGACTACACACAGGGGCTACTAATACAGGAAGTACTAGAATGTGTATCATCATTTAGTTTGTATTTTTTTTAAATTAATAATTTTATGCGTAAGAATAAGGTTTACTTCATCTTTGGTGTTTTGGTGTGTATTTTCTTTTTCAGGGAATGGTAATTGCTGATATTGGCCCTTTTGCCCCTTGGTAAAGGTGTTGTGTATTCTCTACATCTTATTTCTATCACCTACTTATCTTAGTTATTTTTTCTGGGTTGTAAACCGATGCCTAAAATATCCAAATCCCCTTGTAAGTATCTCAAAATCCATATCAGCACCTGTCATTCTCCTCCCCAGATAGATAGATATTATCACCCTGTAATATGTTATGTGATATTCCTACAGATGCCGACAACTGTCTACAATGTGAAAGTGATGAATGGCCGAATGAGGAGAGAGACCGATGTCTCCCCAAAGTAACAGAATTCATCTCTTACCAGAACGACCCAATGGCTTCTGTCTTCTCCTGTCTCTCGCTCTTCGGATGTCTTGTCACCGGCTCCATATTCACAATATTTATTTCCTACCGGGACACTCCTATTGTTAAAGCTAATAACCGGAACCTGAGTTACCTCCTCCTGGTCTCCATCTTCCTCAGCTTCCTCTCTGTCTTCTTGTTTCTTGGTCGTCCCAGTGATGTCACTTGTAGATTACGTGAAACCAGTTTTGGAGTTTTCTTCTCAGTTGCCGTCTCTTCACTTCTCGCCAAGACTGTGATGGTTTGTGTGGCTTTTAAGTCCACCAAGCCTGGAAGCCCCTGGAGAAGATGGCTGAGTGTGAAGCTGCCCTACACCATAGTGTTGTTGTGTTCATCCATACAAGTTGTCATCTGTGTTATCTGGTTGTCTATGTCTCCCCCATTCCAGGACCTGGACACTCAGTCTTCTCCTGGGAAGATCATCATTCAGTGTAATGAGGGGTCAGATATCTGCTTCTACTCCATGTTGGGTTATATGGGGCTCCTGGCAGCGGGCAGCTTTCTTCTGGCTTTCATGGTGAGGACATTACCGGACAGTTTTAATGAGGCCAAGTACATCACCTTCAGCATGCTGCTGTTCTGCAGTGTCTGGATCTCCATGATCCCGGCTTATCTGAGCACCAGAGGGAAATACATGGTGGCTGTGGAAATATTTGCAGTAATGGCTTCCAGTGCTGGACTCTTAGGTTGTGTGTTTTTCCCAAAATGTTTTATCATTTTATTTAGATCTGAAAACAATAAAAAAATGGATCTGCTTGGGAGAAGAAAGGAATGACTCTAGAATATTAGCCTCAGTGATATAGCATATAATAGAAATACTAATCATTTTTGCAATATGGATTATAGGTAGGACATCCAGAGAGTGCGCCCAGTCCCCCACCAGTTAAGAAGATTAGGGGTCCTGACAATCCTGACTGGCTTTACTTTTGCCACAAAAGCAGCAATAATAGTCTACTGAGGACGACACTGATACTACTGAGTCATATATAATGTGCACGATCCTTGCTCCAGGTCACCCTAGACACGGCAGAGGGGCAGAGCATCCACCATGCATTCCCAGGACTACAGACATAAGAGCAGTGCCCTTATTAATTTGGATTAAACTGTATATTCAGTGTCAGTTTTCTGGCATTAGTGTAACTCAGAATTAACTGGGAATTAACCATCTGCTCAGATCAGAGTGAACAGGACACTATCCCTGTACTTTCTTATAAAAATCGGTAGGGGTCCCCTATCCTTTTCATACTATGCATAGAAGTGCTTAACCAGCACATATGACAAGACTCTCAGATCAGGGGGATGGTGATAGGAGGCAGCACCTATAAGCTAACTGCATTTACAGACCACCTCATATTTCTACTTTCTAACCCTAAAGAGGCTTTACCCCTGCTGTGTGAACACTTTGAGCTGTAAGCTAACTTTAAAATAAATATGAACAAGTCAAAGATCCTGAACATCTATCCCCGTCGGTGGTGAAGGACTTTAAGCCCCTGTCTCCTTTCCTCTGACAGTCGGAGTCCAACAAGTAAGTCTCAGGTGACCCAAGTCTCTATATAAGTTGAATTTTTCCCCACTACTGGCTACCATTAAGCAGATACTAGAGAAATATGAATTACCGAACATCTCATGGATGGGTAGGAAAAATGTGCTAAAAGTGTAAGATCTTATACCCTCTGCTGATGCTACCCATATTCATCCCTGGGAGGTTCTTCACAGAATTCCTTACTGAATTCCAAATTCCCCTCTCCACCTCTGTACATAGCAGCATGGGAGAAAGAGCCGGCCCTCACCCTAACAGACAAACAAAAAACATGGGTGCTGAAGCACTCCTACAATTTCTCCCGATGTGTAGGCTCCACTACAAGCTGAAGGCAGAAAATTTATTGGTGGCGGCAAAAGCTCTGATACCCCTGTACCAACGGTTATGTATGTAATGCTTCTATGCAGACCTACAGACAACATTATAACCCTTTATAATGTCAGTATGTGTATATATATATTTGGCTCTCATCTCGATGTATAGAGCCAGAATGCAATCTTAATTGAAAAAAAAAGAAAACATTGGGGTCTGTGCATTTTCTTTTTATGCGAATGAGTTTGCCTATTGGAGAGTTTTTAATAACATGCTTCGGAGGGCACATAACTGCACGGAGTATCACATTACAAGCAGTGGGTTTGGTATATGGGGAGATGTTTATGGTTTTATCTTCTGTCAAAGAAATGACTAGAAAGTTGATGCTTTTGCCGTGTACAGCAAAAGGAAATTATAAATTCATGCTATTGGTTTTTATATAGTTCACAAACGCTATGGCTTCTTGTCTGGTGCCTCCCCATACCGAAAGGAGGTCATCGATATACCGACCATATCACCTGATATGGAGAAGAAAAGGATTACTTTATGAAAAAAGAAAAAGCCCTTCCGCGATGTACATGCAGGTAATTGCGATTCCTGTAAAGTAGTTGCTAACAAGAAGGTAAATAAACCTAAAAGAGGTGGAAACCTTAAAAGGTGCTTATGTAAGCGAGAAACTGGATCTTCCACCTCAAAACATGCACTCCACTAGGTCTGAAGAAGAGACAAGATGTCATCTATTTTTACAGATTTTTGAGGTATTATAAATACTTTTCTTTTTAATTGTGTCTAATACAGTAGTCTGTAGTCATGTGACACCAGTTCAACAGTGGAATATAAGTCAGTCTAGCAGATTGTCCCAGCTGCCACTAACCTTGCCGGTTGGATGAGATGTGTCTTCACCAGCTTCCCTTGGATGAGGTTGTAGGCACCCTGTAAATCCAGCTTTGTAAAAAAAAGTGGCACCACGGATTCTCTCAAAAAGTTCAGAAATGGAGGGGCGTGGCTTGGCTGCTGAAGGAGATGGCCGTGTGAGTGAGGAGCTCCGTCTCAACTACCACTGACCAACGGCAATTAATAGCAGTAGAAGACCCAAAATGCCCGGAAAACATCAAGGGCCACCTTTAAGCCACAGTACACGGAAGAGAGGAGGTAGAGACATGATGCACGGACAAATAGGACAGTATTTCCCGAGAGAGCCGCAGACCAGCAAAGATGGCGCCGGGAAAAACAGACACGCGGCGGCTGCCGCGCTGAGCGCAATGGAGGAAGATACCACATTCCACCGCCCGCCATCCCGTCTACCGAGACCAAGTAAGTCTCCCTCAAGCTTTGAGGTTCCAGAAAGATGGAGCATAGGCTCCAAAACTCCGGGGAGCACGCTCTCATTATCCCCAGCACAAACGGAGGAAGACACAAGCATGTTTCCATTAACCCTGCAGGACACGGAGAGCTCACAAGCCTCAGGCACCTCAGCTCAAATGTACCAAGAGGGATTAAGGTCCCCCACAGGCAGCCCAGCTAAACAAAAGGCTAAAACTGGGGACACAGAAACTGAGGAGCACTCACAACAAATACAGCCTAATATACCAAGGACACCTGACGTTTTTTCCAAATTTCAAACTACGAACAACACAGTCTCTGAAACGACATTAAAGGCAATGTTAGAAGCATTCAAATACTCACTGCAAAGAGACCTTGCCTCACTCATCAAACCACTACAAACGACAGTAGATGACTTAGGTGACAGAGTGTTGCACCTGGAAAATAAAATGGCAGATTTCACCTCTGCACACAATGAATTGGTGGACTCACACAATACGTTAGATGATAAAGTGGAAGCACTACAAGCAAAAATGGTGGATTCTGAAGATCGAGACCGCCGGAATAATCTCAAAATAAGAGGCATTCCAGAGGTGGTTTTGGGTACACATCTGTGCAAATATGTCCAGCAAATGGCCAAATCATTGATCCCAGAACTTTCTGAATATGAAATGTCGATTGATAGGGTACATAGAGTACCAAAACCTTCATCATTATCTGAAAACATACCCAGGGATGTACTTGCAAGGTTTACCTTTTTTCAAACCAAAGAAAATCTGCTGAATCAAGCGAGGAAGCTACAGAAACTACCAGAGCCATATGCAGAAATCAAACTATTTGTGGACTTATCAGCAGCTACTTTACAGGCGAGAAGGAGGTTAATGCCAGTCACTTCCATACTCAGAAAAAATGAGATCCAACATAGATGGGGTTTCCCCACAAAGATATTGATAAAGAGACAGAACAACATCGTGTCTATCACAGAAGTGGAAGAAGGCTTGAAAACACTGGAGGCCTGGGGGATGTCTACGGATCAAGACCCACGCACATCTCCAAACAAAAACCCATCAAAGATGGACCCTGAATGGCGCACAAAGAGGAAAACTTGAACGGTGCAGAAATCGTCAAAAGGAT
Organism: Engystomops pustulosus; assembly: GCA_019512145.1. NCBI lineage: Eukaryota > Metazoa > Chordata > Amphibia > Anura > Leptodactylidae > Engystomops > Engystomops pustulosus. Next base: position 110,812 of record WNYA01000739.1, on the reverse strand, counting down.
AAGTAGGTGGTAGTATTTGAGATGGAACTGAGTCTCCAATCCCATATTTCCACTTGAGGTTACCCTGGTTAAAATCCTAAGTGTGGATCTCCACGGGTAGCATATTTGTACCAGTGAACATCCATACAGATCTTTTTCTATATGTTGTTATTATGTTATTTGGTTATGTTAAAAATGGCATTAAGTGATATACTAAGCAGACTATGGATAATTCCAATTAGATATCAGAAAGTAGAAGTTTATCAGGTAATTTACAAACACTCCATGACTTTTAAAAATGGGGACTAAAATCCTATCTATGAATGTGAAAGGCTTAAATAGCCCGTATAAGAGATCTCTATTATGGAGAGAAGGTAATCGACATAAAGCTGACATTGTTTGTGCCCAAGAGACACATATCAGAGCACAAAACCCTCCTAAGATAAATCACCCAGCCTTCCCCACAGTTATATTGTCCACTTATAAAAAAAAAAAAGAGGGGTGATGATCGCTTTCAAAAATACACTAGCGGTGACAATAAATTATCAGGAAATAGACCCAAACAGCAGATTCATCATAGTAGTATGCACACTCAACAATGTGCAATATACATTAGTAAATCTATATGCTCCTAATAGTAAACAAAGAGGCTTCACACTGAAACTATGGAAAAAAATAAAGAAAGTCAAATCTGGGGCATTAATTATATGTGGCGATTTCAACACAATAAATCACCCCCAATTAGATACTAACTCTAAGGCAAAACACAGAGCTTTTACCCTTGACTCCTTTTTATGGCAAGAAGACCTGTATGACATATGGAGGATTCAACACTCCTGTGAAAAAGATTACACATTTTACTCTGCTAGATATGACTCATACTCAAGAATCGACATGTTTCTAATTGATAGGAATCTCATAGAAAACGTGATCTCATCAGAAATAGGATCCATACAGTGGTCCGACCACGCACCGATCACAATTACTATTAAAGATTCCTTTGCGATCCAAAACGACTACATTTGGAGAGCTAATTTATCTCTCCTATCCCAGGAAAAATACACTATGCAGATAGAAAATGTACTAAATGAGTTCTTTAAATACAATGATAATGGGAACGCTGACATTTGTTCCACTTGGATAAGTCATAAAATGTTTGTTAGGGAGGAGCTTAAGAGAATAAATAATCAGGTCAAGAAGGAAAGAGAGAAAGAAGTAAACAAAGTTATGAACAAAATAAATCATCTAGAAAACCAGCATAAAAAACATCCTACCACTGCTACTCAACAAGCTTTAAGGTCAGAAAGAGATAGTCTACGCAACCTACTCCTGCATAAATTTGCATATTCACTACAGAAACTTAAAATAAAACATTATTCCCAAGGCCAAAAGGCCGGATCAGTTTTAGCGAATATGCTAAAAAAAAGAATGAACAAATCTAAAATAGCTTACATCATACACCCTACAACTGGGGAAAAAATTATGACACCACGAAGAATCGCAAATGAATTTAAAGAATATTATGCCAGGCTGTATAACCTAATAGAGGACAGAAACACTCCACAACCCACTAATGAGGAAATACTAAAATTCTTAGACAATATCCCCCTGCCACGAGTTTCAGAACACCAACTAACAATTTTAAACAGAGAAATCACTTTGGAAGAGGTAGAAGATAGCATTAAAAAAAACCCCTAAAGATAAAGCGCCAGGTCCGGACGGCCTATCAGGCGGGTATTATAAAAAATTTAAAAAGATAATATCCCCATATCTCCTAAAAGTATACAAAGCAGCAAATGAGAGAGGGAGCTTTCCTAAGGAAATGCTTACTGCTCACATTGTAACTCTACCAAAACCAGGGAAATCACCTACAGTTCCCTCCAACTTTAGACCCATATCCTTACTAAATTGCGACGTTAAACTGTATGCCTCAATAATTGCCAATAGGCTTAAGGAAGTGTTACCAGAAATAATCAAAGCAGATCAAACAGGATTTACGCCAGGAAGACAAGCCCCTGACAATACACGTAGAGTATTGAATTTGCGACAGCATTGTGAAGCAAATAAACTTTCATCATTATTTATTACAATAGACGCCGAAAAGGCGTTCGATAGGATTAATTGGACATACGCTTTTTCAGTTTTAGAAAAATTTGGGATTACAGGAAGAATACAGCAAGCAGTTAGAGCACTATATTCCACCCCAAATGCAAAAGTCTTCACAAATGGTGTTCTCTCACAGGAGTTTTCATTAACTAATGGAACAAGACAGGGATGCCCCTTATCCCCAATTTTCTTTATCCTGTCAATAGAGCCCTTGGCCCAAGCTATTAGACTAAAAGAAAAAATCAAAGGGATCCAAATAGGAGAGGAAGAATATAAAATCGCATTATTCGCGGATGATATCCTCATAAGCCTATCTAACCCTGAAACATCCGTGCCACCGCTAATGGAAATATTTGAAGAATTTAGTAAGATATCATACTATAAAGTTAATAATAACAAATCTCAGGTCCTGCCATTGAACATGAATGAAAGAAGAATTAACTCCCTAAAACAAAAATATACCCTAGATTGGCAAACCTCCAAAATACAGTACCTAGGGGTACAAATTTCATACCCATTCAAAGACACTTACCATAATAACTTTCCTACCTTATTAGCAACAATAGAGAAAGAATTAAAAGAATACTCCAATCATATCCTATCATGGTTTGGACGTATTGCCACATTCAAAATGATGGTCTTACCGAAATTTTTATACTTATTTAGGACTCTACCAATAGATATACCAAAAATATATTTCCAAAAATTACAGGCCATGATTAGTAAGTTTGTGTGGGCAAATAAAAAACCAAGAATATCGATAGATATATTACAAAAACAAAAATCAGCGGGGGGCCTTGGCCTACCAAACATGAAAGATTATTATATAGCAGCTCAATTAGATAGCTCTTTACACTGGTGGGATTCCGCAGAAGATAAAACCTGGCATAACATAGAAAAGCAGATACAGGGTAATAAATCCTTAAGAGCACTTATAATGCAACAGATAGCGGACAATAAAAAGATAACAACAAAATCCCCTATAATAAATACAACTCTGCAGGCTTGGTCAAGACTAATTAGTCAACCAAATAATAAGGCCAAACTCCCCTTGAACAGCATTCCTTTGGATTTCCTAGAGGAGAGAATTCAAGGATTAGACCTGAGATTATGCAAATGAACGGAATAACTAATGTGCAGCATTTAATGGAGCAAGATGTAGTATACCCCTTCTCCGAAATTCAAAAAAAGTACAATATTCCCCATAGAGAGTTTTATAAGTTCTTACAAATAAGAAGCCTTTTGAAAGGAGGCATCTGTAACTCATTGGAAGTAGGAAAAGAAAGTGTACAATACCTCACAACAACCAATAAGAAAGTCAAAGGAATTTCCTTCTTTTATAACCAATTAAACCAGAAAGTACATATGAAAAAACTTCCACATATGTGTAAATGGGAGGAAGACCTTAATAAAGTATACACAACACAGCAATGGCAAAATGCTCTCTCATTAGCGCAGAAAACCCTGAGATGTACATCACACCAAGAAACAATGGTGAAAACTAGAATGAGATGGTACTTTACCCCCTCAAAATTAAACCGAATTTTCCCAAATGTGACCTCAAGTTGTTGGCGTAAATGCAATAATAAAGGTACTCTCCTGCATACTCTGTGGTCTTGTCCATCAATTCAACAATTATGGAAGGCTAGTGAAGGTATAATAGGAAAGATAATAGATAAACACTTAACTCTAAGGGCCCCCCAAGCACTACTACTAATGGAGATGGATGACATCCCTACTAAATTTAGAACGGTGGTAATTCACATTCTGATGGCCACTAAGCTTACAATAACTAGAGTATGGAAAACGCCCGATTCACCACCTATACAAGAGGTCATAAACCAGGTCAACACAAACTGTGCATATGAGAGAGCAATAGCTTTGCAAAATGGTCGCCTCCCTCAATTTACAACTTATTGGGACTGTTGGTTAAAAAGCCAATATTACAGATCATAACTGTTAAGCTAATTGGATTAGTCATAAGCAGGAAAAAAAAAGTAATGTGGATAACACACTGATGCCATAATTTTATGTTAAATTGTATTAACTGGTTATTGTAGTTATGTAATAGTTATTTAATTTAGAGTAACAATCATCATCATATGAAGGTGATAATTCGGATATATGATGGAAATCACAATGAAGTAGAGGATTATAAAAGGACATAAAGAACAGTTTGCATAAGAGCTTAACAATGCATCCTCTCACAAAGGACTCATTCTCTGAGAAGGACTAAGAAGGAAGAGAAAATTATTTTGTGAAAAGTGCAAATGCAATTACATTGATATTGTACTAAAAGGAGCATGTCACAGAATGGTGGATATGATCTCCTTACTAAGTGATGTATGTTATTCTTAGTTTGTTCAATAAAAATTTTTAAAATTAAAAAAAAAAAAAAAAGTTCAGAAATGATGGGTAGCAGGTACTTATTTTTGATAGTAATTTCATTCAGCCCGCGATAGTAGATACAGGGACGGAGACCCCCATCCTTCTTTTCCACAGTAAATCTTTTTCTCCTGTAAAGACAGATGGTAAATCCTTCCTCATGGAGGGGTTTCGCCTGGAAGGAAGTCGATAGCACAGTCCCAGGGACGATGGGGTGGAAGCTTCTCTGCCCAAGACTTGCTGAGCACATCAGCCAAAGACTGATAGGGTTGTGCAATATTTTCCCTTGTTTCAGAGAGGCGCACTAAGGCACACAGATTCTCACACTAAGCCATGATTAAGACATTGTACTGAAACGCGTAGGCTTCGCCTGCAGACCTTTGTACTTTTTCCTCTTGATGGATGTTCTATGGACAGTATTTTAATGAATTTGAAAATAAAAAAAACAAGTTTTTATCTTCTACATTGAACCTGAAGCTGAATCATTTTTTTCTTTGGAGTATGCATTTATCTTTTAAACCCACTGGGGCTTATTTACTAAGGGTCAGCGGATCGCATTTCCGTCATACTGCCCACGGTTTTCGGGATTTGCGCCGCTTTGACAGGTATTTAGAAGAGGATTGTGCGGCACGTGATAGGATTTTGGTGCCGGCTTTCGTGCAGCAGAAATAGGAGGACGGGCCGTCGGACGATCAGACTGATTTGGACTGAGCACGGGATTTAAGATTCAAATTGTGTCACATCCAATGCACTTACATGCACCAGGAAGAAGATGGTGAACTCCATTGGACCTGAGCGGGGAAGCGACACATGCAGGATATCGGGCGCAAGATCTTAGTGAATCGCGGTGTAGTGCATTCCGGTCGGACAATGCATATTGGGGAACGCGCCAGGGATGGGTATGTATATGTGCCCCACTGTGTCCACGTGAGCTGACTTTTCCTTCTTTCTACTGATAGTATAGAGAGCGTCTCTTATGTAGGTAACTTTCTGCACCGTTTCCTATGTAGGTCGGAAGTTGTTGCAGATCAGCATAGTACGACCAGCAGTACTTATATATTCATGAGGCGCTGTGTACAGTATCCTACAGCTGTAAGTTATAGTAAGTTATCATTGTCTGCCCAGCAGATTACTCTCAGCTCTGGAGGCAGGATGAGATTACTGCTGCTATCTGCCTGACGTCCTGAATATGATGATTAGTAGTGCATGAGCAGACTATGTCTACATCGGCCGACCCACCGGACTCTGCTGCAGCCAAGTGCCAGATTTTGATATGATGGCGTCCTACACATTAACAGATTAATTCAGGGCTTCTTAGGACAAAGATAGAGGCAGGTACGATGCACAGGAGATCCTCCTTATAAAATCCACTGAACACGTTTCCATGTATCTATTTCCTAAGTAGCGCATGTATAATGACACCATCCCCCAGGGATGGGCAGATATTTATTCACTTAGCTTTGTTCATTGGAGTATTTACAGAACCTGCCCTGGATCCCTGGATAAACCATCTTACTTCAAATTAAAAAACTTCTATCCCTGCATTAAGTTTCAGGGGTCTAGGGACTCGAACTCAAAAATTAGTTTTGACTCTGCACGAGACATTTTGGAAATGAAGTCTCTTCTTACCATGTGAAATGCAAAGAATCAAAATTATGATGGATACAGATGAGTGGGTTAGTTTAAAATTGGGTTTGTTGGGTTCTTCCACATCAGAATTTGGGTCGGAACCCAGACTTTGGACCAAACTTTGAGCTGAAGAAGAATCTTGTTGAAGAAAAATTGCTTTACTATTATAATGGGCTATTATATTTAGGGCTAAAAATAGTGGGAATGAAGAACAAAATATGCTTTAAATGTCATGGCCTAGAAGAAGGAATGGGTAGTGATGAGAGGACCCAACCAGCACTGTTCATGGGAGAATAGGCAACTAGGATAACAGTGAGGGACATCTAGAAAATTCTAATAATTGAACTATTCTGCGTGTTTATTACCAGAATGGAGAGACCTGATGAATTTAAGGCATTGGTCAATAACATTGAAAACAATGCCTCAAGTTTCATCAGATTGTCTAAAACCTGCTCCACCACTTATGTGCAGAGCCCTCCACATAACCCCTGTTCAAATCAGCAAGGATGGCTCAGGCACAGGTCATGGAGCAGTCACTAATGCTCTATGATAACTCCTCTAGCTGGGATTCCATGGGCAATCCATCTGCCCCTGCCCCAGTTGCAGAAATAGCGTTGAAAGATTCCCAATAACTTGTGTTGGAGATTAACCCCTTCCCGACATTTGACGTAATAATACTGCATGGCGGGAGGTGCGTTCCCGCATTTTGCAGTATTATTACGTCATGCTTCTGGCACTGGCTGGCTCCTGAAAGGAGCTGGTACCAGAAGCATGGGGTGCCAGCTGTATGTTAGGGGCATTAACCCCTTACATGCCGCATTCACGTGTGACCACAGCATGCAAGGGTCCCGTGCGCCGAATAGGACCCCCCACGACGCTTACTAGGGGCTGCGCGGCTTCTTCCAGAGAATGCTCAGTGTGTTACATAATGCAATGTTATTCATCTGTATTACACTGTATTAGGTGAAGAAGAGCTTGAACAAGCAATCAGAGGATCGCTTGTTCAAGCCAAACTGTAAAGAAAAATTTTAAAAAACCCTTGATATAAACATTTAGTAATAAAAATAATTAATTAAATAAAGTTAAAGTCCCCTAAACACAAATCAAACATTCCCTATACATATGTAAGTAAAGAAGTAAAAAATCACAAAATCACCAGAAAAAAAAAATATATATATTTGGTATGGCCGCATCCGTAAAGATCTGTGCAATAACTCAGTAACATTATTGGACCCGCATGGTGAGTGCCATAAAAACCAAACCTGAAAAACTCACCAAAAATGTACATTTTTCATAAAATCCCTTCACAAAAATGTTCTAAAAAGTGATCAAAAAAGTTATGTGCGCCAAAATGGTATCACTGAAAAGGACAACTCAGCACACAAAAAATAAGCCCTAAACCAGCTCTGTCAACCAAAAAATATTAGCGTTATATATCTCCGAAAAGACGGCGATACGAAAATAAATGAGATTTTCTCTGTATTCGTTTTTCTTCAGTAAAATTGTAAAAATATATTTAAAAAATTATATAAATGAGGCATCACCGTAATCATAGTGATCCATAGAATAAAGATAATGGGGCAGATTTACTTATTTGCGATTTGCGATCCAGCGGCGCGTTCTCTGCGGTGGATTCGGGTCCAGCCGGGATTCATTAAGGCAGTTCCTCCGGCGTCCACCAGGTGTCGCTGCTGCGCTGAAGTCTGTCGAGGTCCGCTGAAGTTCACGATCCTATTCCTGGTGAAGGTAAGTGCGTGTCCAGCGACACTTTTTTTTTTTAATGCGGCGGTTTCTCCTAATCCGTCGGGTTTTCATTTGGCCACGCCCCCAATTTATGTTGCGTGCATGTCGGCGCCGATGCACCACAATTCGATCGTGTGCGCTAAAATCCCGGGGCAATTCAGGAAAAAATCGGGTAACACGTCGGGAAAACGTGAATTGGGCCCTTAGCAAATGACCCCCATTTTTTTATTTTTGTGGTACGGTGAATGGCCCCAAAAAGATACAAGAAGAAACCAAAATTTACAATTTTTTTTCCTACATACATTTAAGAGTTAATAAAATCTCATCAATGAGCTAATGACCCACTGAAATGAAGTATTTGTCGCAAATGTCTAATGTCGCAAAAAAAGCGCCCTTATTTGTCCAAAATTCCAAAAAATAAAGATTGTATAGCCAATAAAAAGTGACAATGCATAATCTGCTCTAAATGGCGCAGCTTCCCTTCAATGCCCTAGCGTGTGCCCATACAGCAGTCACCACCACATATGGGGTATTACTATACACGGGAGGGATTGGGGATCAAACTTTGGGGAGTGTTTTGGTATTTTATCCACTGAGAATTTGTAAAATTTTTTGAAAAAAACATTCATTTAGCCAAAAAAATGTAAATTTCAAAATTGTATCCGATTTTTTATTTATCCCCTGTAAAATAATTAAAGGGTTAAGTAACTTCATGAAAGTTGTTTTACATACATTAAGGGGTGTAGTTTCTATAATGGGTTAATTTATGGGTTTTTACTTTTATTTAGGCCTCTTAAATTGACTTGAAATCTAAGCAGGTCCTGCAAAAACGTGATTTTGTGTTTTTTATGAAAATTTAAGAAATCGCACCTAAAGTTCAAAGCCCCAAAACATCTTACAAAAATGAGAGAATGCATAAAAAACCACGGTGACATAAATCAGACAATCGGTTAATGTTAGTTATCAAGATTTTTTGCTGTAATGACTATGTATGGAAAAAAGTAGAACATTTTCAATTTCAAAAATCAAGACTTTTTTCAAATTTTTAAAAAATAGCTGTTTTTTTCATAAATAAATGCAACACATACCACCAAAATTTTTCAACTAACATGAAGTAATAAGTGTCACAGGAAAATAGTTTCAAAATCACTTGGATAGGTTAAAGCATTCCGAAGTTATAACCACTTATAGTGACACAGGGCAGATTTGAAAAAATGGCCCGTGTCAGGAAGGTGAAAAGTGGCTTCGGCGTTAAGGGGTTAAAGATGTGGACATCAACCCTTCGCAGGACATCTACCGTGATGTTGATGAAAACAAATTGTGGGCTTTTTACAATGTGGAGACTGACAAGGGCGGCAGTGGTCAGGGACTTGGTGGAAGAATTTCCGAGAGATGATGATGATGTTTCTCTCCAGACACCATCTTGTTCACTGTTCGCCATCTTGTGTAATCTGCCTAGAGATAGTTTGTCCTTGCAGCTTCTCTTTTTCTGCAGCTTCTGCTTATCTTGTTTTGCCTACAGGGAAACTTTCACAGTACATTTGTGGGTGGGAAAGAGATGAGTTTCTGAACCCTGGAGAACAGTGCTTTTCAGAGAAAACGATACCTAGAGCTTGTCAGCATTATTTTGGAAAAATATTGTAGGGTAGTTTCTGGAATGTGCTCAAAGTATATTCAAGCTAACCTATAGCATTTTAGTATTTTATCATCTGTTACGCCTTATGCAAAGTATTTCTGTTTTCTATATACAAGGCACCACGCCTTAAATACAGTGTGATTGAGTGCAGCTACGACATTGAGTTGTCTACTGTTATACTCCGTCATCCTGGTACCGGCAGCCATCTTATCCTCCCCTGTAACAATGAATTTGGAGATCATCCTACAACTGAGGAAGGGATGTTGGAGCCCTGGATAAAATCTCTAACATTTCTATCATCTTCTAGGTGGGCCTGGGAGTGAACAACAACACTGAGACATCCTCCGACCAGAATTGACAAAAAGCGCTCCCAAGGTAGGAAAACTTTTATAATCTACCTTGATACTTACTTCTGTTTCATTGACTGGAAAGACTGGGTAAGATTGTCTCTATGCCACAATATTAGAGATGAGCGAGCACTAAAATTCTCGGGTGCTCGTTATTCGAGACAAACTTTTCCCAATGCTCGAGTGCTAGTCTTGAATAACGAACCCCATTGAAGTCAATGGGAGACTTGAGCATTTTTCAAGGGGACCAAGGCTCTGCACAGGGAAGCTTGGCCAAACACCTGGAAACCTCAGAAAATGATGGAAACACCACGGAAATGGACAGGAAACAGCAGGGGCAGCATGCATGGATGCCTCTGAGGCTGCTTAATCGCACCATTATGCCAAAATTATGGGCAACAGCATGGCCATGACAGAGTGACCGAATGAGGCTATGAGCATCTAAAACATCCAATAATTGACCCTGACACTATAGAAGACGCCATGCAGAGGCAGCGGCAGCAGTGGCAGGCTAGAGTGGCATGGCGACATACCCTAAATGGACTCAGGCTTAAAACCAATTAAAAAAATTCCTTTTGGAGAGGATAACGTGTAGCACTGTATGTATCAGTATTTTGCCTGGTTAAGGCGGCAGAGAGGAACCAAAGGAGGTGAGCAAGAAGCGCTGAAATGATTTCCTATGTGAACAAAAGGTTGACGGTATATTTAGTCGATAACACAGCATGGTGGCGACATAGTGACCAAGTTCCATAACGTATCTGGTGAAACACCCGAAAAATGAGCCTGACACAGCTCGTTTGCTAAGGGGACGACATGTGGAGGCAGCTATGGATACGACTTTCATGATTAAGAGCGACAGTATGGGGCATTCATATTGCGCTGCTATGATTGAAACTTCAGGTCTCCAGCATGGAGGCGACAGATGCGCCGAGTTCCATTATGTATCTGGTGAAACACCCGAAAATTCTGCCTGACACAGCTCATTTGATAAGGGAATGATGTGCTGTATATTCTCTCACGCTCCAGCGTCTGGGGTATAGAGAGTTGAAAGTTGTGCATGGAGACATTGGATGCTGTGGAGGATCTTGGAGACGAAATGGACAGGAAACAGCAGGGGCAGTATGCATGGATGCCTCTGAGGCTGCCTAATCGTGGGATGGAGCTGGCGGTCCGCTCCCAGGCGAGCTTTCACCTGTCCAAGCCCCTGTCTCTCGGCTCCTCCCCACTCAAAATGGGCCTGGGGGCCAGAAGCGTTTACTTTGAAAAAGGGATCGTTTGAATATTTCATCTAGGAATAATGGAATAGCATAGCAGTTATATTGTGTATTTTTTTTTTCGTAAATGGTTCCATGATTAAGAGCGACAGTATGGGGCATCCATATTGCGCTGCTATGATTGAAACTGCAGGTCTCCAGCATGGCGGCGACAGATGGGCCGAGTTCCACTATGTATCTGGTGAAACACCCGAAAATTCTGCCCGACACAGCTCGTTTGATAAGGGGACGATGTATGGAGGCAGTGAAGTAGTAGTAGATTAAAGGTGCTGCAGTTAAAACTATGTTAGTTGGATCTTGGGATGGAGCTGGCGGTCCGCTGCCAGGCGAGCTTTCGCCTGTCCAAGCCCCAGCCTCTCGGCTCCTCCCCACCCAAAATGGGCCTGGGGGCCAGAAGCGTTTACTTTGAAAAAAATTATAATTTTCAAAGCAGGCGGGGGCTACAAACAGCACTTCTAAGAACTTTTTGTATAAGATCAAGTGTAGTACTGTTCTCCTAAGTAATTGTCCTATTTATGGCACGGGAGGGGAACGTAAACAGATGTGCAAGTAGTGCTGAAATAACATTAATCGAAGATAAATGTTTGGCCGTATATTTTGTGGATAACACAGCAGGGTGGCGAAAAAGTTTGATGTGGAAGCCATGAAAACAACCCAAAATTCTGCCTGGCACAGCTCGTTTGCTAAGGGGACGATGTATGGAGGCAGCTATGTGGACGACTTTAGGAGGCATCTATGAAGATGACTTGTGGAGGTAGCAATGGAGACGACGTGTGGAGGCTACTATGGAGACAATTAAATTTGGATAGTGCCTTTATGTGGCAGTCCAAAAAAGTTTTTAAACCAGAGGAGCGGTTAGGTGGCCCTCCAGAAAAATTAAATACATAGAGTACTATAGCTAGAGCCAGGCAAAAAATAGCCAGTTTCCTCTGCTTTAGTGTACAAAGAGGAGGAGAAGGTGTAAAATGAGGAGGAGAAGTGCATACATGAGAATTATTCAGGTTGAGCTTCTTTCACCTGGTGGAGAATGGAAATCCTGAGAAATCCAGGCTTTATTCATCTTGATAAGCATCAGCCTGTCAGCGCTGTCAGTCGACAGGCGTGTACGCTTATCGGTGATGATGCCACCAGCTGCACTAAAAACCCGCTCAGACAACACGCTAGCGGCAGGGCAGGCAAGAACCTCCAAGGTGAACAGCGGCAGTTCGTGCCACATGTCCAGCTTTGAAACCCAGTAGTTGTAGGGAGTTGTGTGATCATTTAGGACGATGGTATGGTCAGCTACGTACTCCCTCACCATCTTTCTGTAAAGATCAGCCCTACTCTGCCGAGACTGGGGACAGGTGACAGTGTCTTGCTGGGGTGACATAAAGCTGGCAAAGGCCTTGTAAAGCGTACCCCTGCCAGAGCTGGACAAGCTGCCTGCTCGCCTACTCTCCCTCGCTACTTGTCCCGCAGAAGTACGCCCTCTGCCGCTAGCGCTGTCAGAAATACTGTTTCAGCTTTTGCACCAGGGCCTGCTGGTATTCGTGCATTCTCACACTCCTTTCTTCTCCATGGATGAGAGTGGAAATATTTTGCTTGTACCGTGGGTCCAGGAGAGTGAATACCCAGTAATCGGTGCTGGAATAAATTCTTTGAACGCGAGGGTCACGGGATAGGCAGCCTAGCATGAAATCTGCCATATGCGCCAGAGTCCCAACGCGCAAGAATTCACTCCCCTCACTGGCCTGACTGTCCATTTCCTCCAACTACTCCAACTCCTCTTCTTCTGCCCATACACGCTGAACAGTGAAGGACTGAACAATGGTCCCCTCTTCTGTCTCGCCAACATTCTCCTCCTCTTCCTCCTCATCCTCCTCCACCTCCTCCGATATGCGCTGAGAAACAGACCTCGGTCTATCATGTATTAATCCTTAGTATATAGTCCTCTATTGTGCTATTACTGTATATCATGTATGTATACCCCTTAGTATATAGTCCTTATGTGTATTACGTATATCATGTATCTATATCCCCTTAGTATATTAGTCCTCTATGTTCTGTATTTACTGTTATATCATCGTATTATATCCCTTAGTATTATAGACCTCTATTGTGTATACTGTTATCAGTTTATATCCCTTAGTATATAGTCCTCTACTGTGTATTACTGTATATTCATGTTATTTATCCCTAGTATATGCCTCTATGTGTATTACGTATATCATGTATTATATCCCTTAGTATATAGTCCTCTCTGTCTATGTACGTATAATACATGTATAGATCCCTTAGAATAGTTCCCTCTTGGGTATACTGTATATCAGTATTATATCCCTTAGTATATAGTCTTATGTGTATTACTGGATATCCTAGTATTATATCCCTTAGTTATATAGCCCTCTATGTGTATTATTGTATATGATGTTTATATCCCTTAGTATTAGTCCTCTATGGTGTATTACTGTATATCATGTATATTATATCCCTTAGTATATAGTCATCTATGTGTATTACTGTATATCATGTATTATACCCCTTAGTATATAGTCCTCTATGTGTATTACTGTATATCATGTATTATATCCTTAGTATATAGCCTCTATTGGGTAATACTGGATATCATGTATTATATCCCTTAGTATATAGTCCTCGTGGTATTACTGTATATCATGTATACACCTAGTATATAGTCCTCTATGTGTATTACTGAATAGTCATGTATTATATCCCTAGTATATAGTAGTCCTCTATGTGTATATATGTATATCCTGATTATTATACCGCTTGAGATATAGTCCTCTATGTGTATTACTGATACATGTATTATATCCCTCTATATAGTCATATTGTGTATTACTGTATATCATGATTATATCCCTTAGTATATATCCTCTATGTGATATTACTGTATATCTGTATTATATCCCTTAGTATATAGTCCTCTATGTGTTTACTTATATCATGTATTATATCCCTTAGTATATAGTCTCTATGTGTATTACGTATATCATGTATTATATCCCTTCGTATCTAGCTCTCTATGTCGTAGTACTGTACTATCATGTATTATCATCCCTTAGTATATAGTGCTCTCTTGGTATTACTGTATATCATGTATTATATCCCTGTATATAGTCCTCTATGTGTATCTACTGTATATCATGTATTATCCCTTAGTATATAGCTCCTCTATGTGTATTACGTATATCATTTATTATATCCCTTAGTATATAGTCCTATGTGTATTACTTATATCTTATTATATCCTTAGTATATAGTCTCTTGTATTACTGTATAATCATGTATATATCCCTTAGTATATAGCCCTCTATGTGTATTACTGTATATCATGTATTATAATCCTTAGTAGATATAGTCCTCTATTGTATAATACTGATATCTCATTATTAGATCCCTTAGTATATAGTCTCTATGTGTATTACTGTATATCATGTTTTATATCCCTTAGTATATAGTCCTCTATGTGTATTACTGGTATATCATGTAATATATCCCTTAGTATATAAGGCCTCTCCTATGTGTATTACTATATCATGTATTATATCCCTTAGTATAGCGTCCTCTATGTGTAGTAATATATCACTGTATTATATCCCTTAGTATATGTCCTCTATGTGTATTACTGTATATCATGTATTATATCCCTTAGTATATAGTCCTCTATGTGATTAATGATATCATGATATAATCCTTAGTATATAGTCCTATATGTATTACTGTATATCATGTATTATATCCCTTAGTATATAGTCCTCTATGTGTATTACTGTATATCATGTATTATATCCCTTAGTATATAGTACTCTATGTGTATCTGTATATCATGTATTATATCCCCTTGTATATTAGTCCTCTATGGTGTATACTGTATATCTGTATTATATCCCTTAGTATATAGTCCTCATGTGTAATTACTGTATATCAGTATTATATCCCTTAGTATATAGCTCTCTAGTGTGTATTACTGTTATCATGATTATTATCCCTTAGTATATAGCTCTCTATGTGGATTACTGTATTCTGTATATATCCCTTAGTATATAGCCTCTATGTGTATTACTGTAACATTGTATATTATATCCCTTAGTATATAGTCTCTATGTGTATTACTGTATATCATGTAATATATCCCTTAGTATATTATCCTCTATGTGTATTACTGTATATCATGTATATATCCTTAGTATATAGTCCTCTATGTGTATTACTGTATATCATGTATTAATACCCTTAGTATATAGTCCTTATGTGTATTACTGTATATCATGTATATATAGCCCTTAGTATATTAGTCCTCTATGTGTATTTACTGTATATCATGTATTATATCCCTTAGTATTAGTCCCTATGGTTAGTTATAATGTATATACCTAGTATATATCCTATGGTTTAGTAATCATTGTATCCTATATAAGCCTATATGTGTATTACTGTATATCATGTATTATATCCCTTAGTAATATAGCCTCTATGTGTATTACTGTATATCATGTATTAACCCCTTAGTATATAGCCTCTATGTGTATTACTGTATATCCTGTATTAGTATCCCTTAGTAATATAGTACCCTCTATGTGTATTGTTATACATGATTATATCCCTTAGTATATAGTCACCTCTATGTGTATTACTGTTATTCATGTATTATATCCTTAGTATAGTCTCTATGTGTATTACTGTATATCATGATTATCATTAGTATAGTCCTCTATGGATTACTGATATCATGTATTATACCCCTTAGTATATAGTCTCTGTGTATGTATTACGTATATCATGTATTATACCACCTTCTGTATATAGTCTCTATGTGTATTACTGTATATCATGTATATACCCTTAGTATATAGTCCTCTATGTGTATTACTGTATATCATGTATTATATCCCTTAGTATATAGTCCTCTATGTGTATTACTGTATATCATGTATTATATCCCTTAGTATATAGTCCTCTATGTGTATTACTGTATATCATGTATTATGCTATCACCTATGAGCTCCTTGTATTATACATTGTATTACACATAGTCGGGTTCTGTGTAACAGGTGACAGGTGACTTTGCTCTCTGGCTGCTCCCCCTCCCTTACACCTGATACATAATTACACAGGACGATGAATAAAGCTTCTAGTAATAACCTGTGGATGAGCGGAGCGGCCCCCTCCTCACATCTCAGTCCCGGCCCCGCCCACATGTACAATTCCCTGGCTGGACGCCTCATTCACCATCATAATTACAGAGCAGGAACCAGATTATCCCTGAGATCAGACTCCAGAGAACAAAGACAAACTTCTCGCTATTTACTACCAGAAACTTCCTGCACATTGGGAATTGGAGGCTGAATTTTCTCTTAACTCATCTGTTCCAGGAGGAAAATGGATGAATGATGGATCGGCACTGACTGTCATGTATCTGACTGCAAGGCATTGTGGGAAATGTGCTATACCATCCAATACTACACAGTGTAATACAATATCATATGTTACATAATAATATTATCCATAAAATGTAACACAACACAACACAATATAATAAACACAATATAATCTTCTATCATATAAAACCTAATAATAATAGAAGGTTCTGGTCACATCCACAATCTGGAACATCAGATGAATTTGAAGCTTTGTGGCCGATCATCTGAAGTTTCCCATTTCCCACACCCGTCGCTCCTGGTAAAGTGTCTCCGGGTCTATAATATGTGGATCTGCACATTACATGGAACTATCTCTGTAATAACTCTATGTGTATTACTGTATATCATGTATTATATCCCTTAGTATATAGTCCTCTATGTATATTACTGTATATCATGTATTATTCAAGGTATAGTCCTGGGGTCTAAACACGACTATGAACCCATATGGAAGGCTAGAGATTTCCTCACCTCTGCAGGGACCCAGGGTAGGAAACTTTACCTATGGTTGGTGCAATAAGACAATGACCTGATGTGTACTGGATTTGTGGGGATAGGAGAGTCAGGTCAGGCCTAGAGGCTGGGAAGGTGAGTGTACTGTGATAAAGTTTGTGCATTCCTTCCTCATGATCCCCAGGGATAAGTTTGATCAGACACATAAAGAAAAGTGGAGAATCTCAAAGGATTCTGGAGGTCTGAGAGAAGCGCCTAGATGACAACGTTTATATAGATACAGTAGGAGCACCAAGGGGGGGGTCCCAGATGTGTACAAGGCCCACAATCAGATATGGGCAGGTCCAGAGTCCATTATTTCCCAGATAGCTATGAGCAAAGATGTTGGTTGGGTTAACTGTTTTTTATTGTAACCAACAGAGATTTGTGAATTATATCGGAGATACTTCCCAGAACCGCATGGCTTTGGACATGACCCTTGCTGAGAAGGGAGGAGTCTGTAAGATGGTGGGAGTGACTTGTTGCATGTACATCCCAGATGACATCGCCCCCTATGGATGCATTACCCATGCACTTGAAAAGATTGAAGGACTGTCCAGGGAACCCAAGAGAAACTCAGAAGTGGACACG
The DNA here is from genome assembly GCA_019512145.1 of Engystomops pustulosus. NCBI lineage: Eukaryota > Metazoa > Chordata > Amphibia > Anura > Leptodactylidae > Engystomops > Engystomops pustulosus. The sequence goes on along the minus strand of WNYA01000739.1, from coordinate 93,207 downwards.
TTGTCCTTCACTTTGTGGTTGGGGATTAGAAGGGTTTCCTTTAAGTGGGGGTGATATTGGGGATTGTGATTTTGCTCTTGTCATTTATTGCGTGCTGTGTGGTCCCCATCATCAAGTCCACCATGTATCATGGGTATCAGTAGTTAGACAAGCCAAAGACCCCTTACTCATGTTACCTAAATTTGCACAATGAAGACATCCCCCTAAGATCAACCACCCCGGAAACACACAAGGCAGCCCCCCTGGAGTAGGGAAAGGTAGGGAAGACATTTGATTCCCATATGTGAAAGTCCACTAAATAGGGGCGCACCCAACAGGGGTCTGCTGTCCCCCAACTGGTGAAGAGGAGAGTGAAGCACATATGGGCAGATCTGTAGGTCCTTCTAGACTAAGAGTAGCTGAGAGAAATTCCAGGATTTAGGGGGGACTGTTAAGGTAAACCTGCTGATAGATCAAATCCTGTAATTTCTACTTGTCTTATTTTCCTCAAAAGTTCTGTAATAGAAACAATGAACTCAAGATGGCGCCGAGATCTTAGAACGCACCCAAAACATCAAGGCTGAAGAATTTCAGGAATCAACTATGATGATGTCAACGTGCGACAGCAGGGAAGTTCTCCAATCAAGAGACTACATGAGCTGGGAAATCAGCCCAAGTTATGATTTGTATTCTCCTCCTTTTTCTGTTTCTTTCCTATTTTTCTATATAGACTTGTGAAACCAAATAAAGCTTGCGCAGTGCTGATCTGCCCCGGGCAATAGTTTGGCACCATTCCATTACCATTTCATCAGTAATTCTGGACCTGGCTTGGAACTGGGCTGTCGGCACATCACTGCCCCGAGGACCCCTGAGTCTTAGGCCCCTTCCACACTAGCGTTGCATTTCATGTCAGGGTGCAATGCGTGAAAAACTGACGTTTTTGGCTGCGTTTTTGTTCCATTTTTCCTTGGAGTAATTAGCGTTTTTGCGTTTTTTCACGCGCGTGTTGTTAGCGTTTTTTTGCGTTTTCGGCGCGTTTTTCACGCGCGATTCAATGGGAGACTCGAGCATTTTTCAAAGGGACCATGGTTTGGGATTAAAATGTGTTATTTAATTGAAAAAGAATGTCTTCTGATAATTAGCAAACATCTGCGATCTATTCTTCACTGTTCCCCGTGTATATTATCTCTCGACAAGTTTATTTTTTTTTATATATTGTTCTTTTTTATTCTATTCTTCACTGTTCTTCATTGTGTTTTTTTCATTAAATGCTCGATCGCGAGCAGGGGAAATAATGTTATTCTGGTCACCTAGCAACCCTTACGTTTAAAACGCATTGCACTCGCATTGCACTTGCAATGATTGCGAGTGCAATGCGTTCTTGATGCATCTCCATAGACTTGAATGGGGCGGGAAAAACGCGCGTGACACGCAAAAGTAGAGCATGCTGCGATTTTGACGCGCGTGAAAACGAACGCAAGCACGCGCGTGAAAACCAACGCTAATGAAGAAAGACCCATTGAATACAATGGGACAGAGTGCAATGCAAGTTCTGCGCGTCAAATGCACGCGCAGAACTCGCGCGTGAAAAACGCCAGTGTGGAAGGGGCCTTATATCCACTGATTAAACGTAGGAGAGTGAAACCTTGGAATGAAGTCCTGGGTGATCCACGTGCTGGGAGTGTCCTCCTCCCTGGGATGTACTTACCTGGTCTGCGGCTTTTCCTTCATGTGTATTTGTACATTAGGGTCACATCCGGCTGCGCTGTGTATGACATGTATATGGGGTCATTATCTATACTGTCATATATTGGGGTGCTGGACACTGGTTGGTGTGCACATCACTGTATTATATTTTGGATATGATACATTTGTAAATACTCGACTTCTGTAATAACATAAAATCCATTTGTTTGTGAATTTATTTTTCATTTGGGTTTGAGCTGGAGCCACATCCTGGATCAGAGCCCAATATAACCGGAGGACGGATCACATTGCAGCCTCATCTGTCCCTGCGCTCCCCCTCCCTCACACCTGATACATTGTATTACACATAGCCGGGTTCTGTATAACAGGTGACAGGTGACTTTGCTCTCTGGCTCCGCCCCCTCCCTTACACCTGATACATAATTACACAGGACGATGAATAAAGCCTCTAGTAATAACCTGTGGATGAGCGGAGCGGCCCCCTCCTCACATCTCAGTCCTGGTGCCGCCCACATGTACAATTCCCTGGCCGGACGCCTCATTCACCATCATAATTACAGAGCAGGAACCAGATTATCCCTGAGATCAGGACTCCAGAGAACAAAGACAAACTTCTCGCTATTTACTACCAGAAACTTCCTGCACATTGGGAATTGGAGGCTGAATTTTCTCTTAACTCATCTGTTCCAGGAGGAAAATGGATGAATGATGGATCGGCACTGACTGTCATGTATCTGACTGCAAGGCATTGTGGGAAATGTGCTATACAATCCAATACTACACAGTGTAATACAATATCATATGTTACATAATAATATTATCCATAAAATGTAACATAACACAACACAATATAATAAACACAATATAATCTTCTATCATATAAAACCTAATAATAATAGAAGGTTCTGGTCACATCCACAATCTGGAACATCACATGAATGATGGATCCGCACTGACTGTCATGTATCTGAGATCTGAGCAACACTGACTGCAGAATACAGACATACTAACACTCAATACAAACCAATACAAAAAAGTTAGTAAAACTTAAATCTAATATATAAAAATGAGAATCTATGTGTATGTATGTATGTGTGTGTGTATTTATGTGTGTGTGTGTATTTTTTTGTGTGTGTATGGGGTGTTAATGTATTAAGTATTGGTCTTTTATTGTGTGGGTGTTGGTGTATGATGTAGTCGTAGTTGTGTGGGTGTGTGTATGTATGTGTTGTGTATGTGTTGTATGTATTATGTAGTATGTGTGTGTTTGGAGTTTAGTATGTGTGGTGTATGTGTGGTGTGTATGTATGTGTGTGTGTATGTATGTAGTAGTCATGTGTGGGGTATTTAATGTTATGTGTGTTAGTATGTTGTAGTAGAGCTAGATGGGGTAAGTATGCGCGGTAGTAGGTGGTATTTGTGTGTAGGTATGTGTGTTGTTGTATGTGGTATGTTGGTGGGGTATGTATGTATGTCGTACTGTATGTTATTTTTGATGTGGTGGCGGCTGTGGGATCTGTGATAGGTGCAACATCCATCACCAGGGCCTAGCCTTTTCGTGGGCCGGAGACAGAGCCGGAGGGCCCGCCAGTACGCTGAGGTTGCATGGCCGGATTGCGGCCTATAAATCACGCTTAGTGTCACGGTATGTTGGTAATGGGCGAACCTGGAGGGCTTGTCCTACAGCCCTGGCAGGTATCCCAGAAGGTTGTGTTTGCAAGATGAGATGATGAGGGATGAGGTGCTTAGAAGTGATTCTCCCTGGGGCACCCTTTGGTGTCTAAGAGTAATGAGTCTCTGTGTGTCGGTCGAGGAGGGGTGTTGTGGCCGATGTGATGACTGCAGCGGTAGTAGGGTAGCTAGGGACCAGGAACAGAGGCAGAGTTGAACAAAAAACCAATTACATTCTTATTTGGAACCGAACGGAACTTATAGCAAGGGAGCGGTTAGACAGGATGTTGGAATGCTTGAGGATGTAGTATGAGGGAGCACACAGTGTGGATACCTCATGCCTGATTACAGAAGGCAGGGCTGGGGGTAGCTGTGTTGCCTGGAAGTATGCTTCAGCTTTATCCTGGTTGTTCAGGTATCACCCTTGAAGGGTAAGGATGATACCCTTATCTCGTCGACTAACAGCTATTAGACTCCATTTCCAGCGGGTGTGGAGTTTGGCTCACCGGCTCTGGTCTGGGTATGTGCTCTGTACACAGCTCCTCAGGTCTGTACTGCGAGTAACTCCGTCTGCTTCTGAGCTTCCTGCTCAAGCTAACCTGCTCTCCGTCTATAAACATTCCTGGCAAGGGTTTTGTTGTGAGGAGAAAAGAGCGACTTGATGGGAGGGTGTGAAGAAAGCTGAACTATGCGAGAAGATGCAAAAGTCTGGGTATCTGATGGAGAGGGGAACAGAGTACTTTGAAGGGAGGTATCTGCGGCGTAAACGGTCGTACAAGCGAGTGGTATGGGTGCTATAATAGCACGTATACAATGAGCAGTTCAGGAGAAAGTCCCTTGACTGAAATAATAAGTGGTGAGAGTCCCAGGTAGGAAGTTCTGCTGGCCTCTGGGAAGGTGCGTACTCGATGCCACAGGATGCACGGTAGATAATATTTACAATAGGGCAAAGTACCTGAAGGAGGCTGACAGACCATCAGGGGGTAATCGTTGCTCTGCTCAAGAGCTATGGCCACGCCCAGGCCCCACTGGGGCACGGACACTGCAGCCATGGCGCAATCATATAGCCTGGGTGAAGAAAACAGTGTTGAGATCTGATCCACCTGAAGACATCTGGGTGGTGAAAAACTGAATGCTGACATGGGTAACCCAGAAAGTGGAGCTGGAACAGCAGGGAAGGTCATCTGCGCGTACAGGCATCTCAAGCAACCGAGAACGGAGTCAGCATTCTCTGGATGACCTTCTGGAAGGCTGGCGTGCTGTGGAGCCAATGATGAGACCCGACAGGAGGCTGTACTTTACAGTTGCTGACAGCTGAGGATGTTGTTCCTGGATGACTGTACTCTTTGGGCGAAGCAGCTGTTGCTGTGGCATGGTAGCGGTAACCCTGTACTCGGTCACCGCCATGGCAGGCCCCCCTCTCACCCAACGCGGCAGCCTCTTCGCAGTGGCACCTGGATACTCTGCAGAGACGGTAAGCAATGGCTCAGATGATGTTGGGCGTCTTCTGAGATAGTTCCAGCATGGTTCAAAGCAGGATGCCACTGGATGTGAGGCCCGGGGGAATAAGTCAGAGGTGTTCTCTCCGTTTTGGGATGGCTCCGGCAGGTCCCCAAAACAAACGGAAAAAACCTTCGGTGTCATTACGGAACCTGGCCCCGTAGATTTGAGAGGGTCCTCGCAGCGGGTAACAGGGAGTCCAGCCGGGAAGATGGCTGCTAGGGAATGGTCCGCATTTTGGACCTCATTGCAGCGTGAACCGGCAGTAGCAAACTTGAGGTTGCGCTTCTACTCGACGGGGCAACTCTCCGTCCCAACGACCGATTAGGTAAGTGTCTGCAAAAGAGTGCCCGAAAGTTGTCACGCGATGCAGTCCGGTGCGCAGCCAATCAGGTCTCCTGACGGGTGCGCTGCCAAATGAATTAGAGCTCAAAAGCCTCACGGAACTCCGGCTTTACTACTGGAGTTGAAGGCCTCGGTCTCGCTAGGATGGTGGCGCGTCTTCAATCCACAGGCGGTCAGTGGTTCACTTCCTGCGCAGGGGGGGTCTTCATCCAGGATCCTTGCTCGCAGGGGCCGTCGGGTTCTGAAAATTTTCTGCTGCCACATGCCGCCTGAGGTACAGATAGTCGCGGCCATAAGCGCGCGCAGAGGGCAGAGCCGTTAGCGATATGCCTCTGTGGTTTTCCCCACCCGATTGAAGGGTTTGGCGGGCTGGGAGTATACGTGCCTGCGCCCAGTGCTCGTGAGTAAAATGCTTCGCAGACGTGCGGCAATACGCGCCGGAATGTAGGGCAGAGCTGAACAAGTTCTTTGCAGAGGTTTACCTCTTGAGGTGCTGATGCGCATGCTCGACAAGCACGTTACGCCGACAGGACAAGAACTCGAGTAGGAATACAGTTCAAGCAAGAAACGCACAATCACTAGGACACTAACCCCGAATGCCACTGGGCAGGCAGTTTAGCGCACGCACATGTTTGAAATAAAGCCTAAGTCTATGTTCAGTATAGGCAGAAGTATATATCCTGTCGTGGGTGACGCCACTTGCAACACCCCGCACGGGGCGCTACGGCCTTTTTTGGGGCTGGACAGCGCGGGCCCGCAGTACAGGTGTGGGGCTGGCGGTTGCGGGCCTAACTAGCACGCTATGTGCAAAACGGTGCTTGTATGGGCACCCGGGAGAGGGCTGTCCCAAACAGCCGTTGCCAGGTCTCCAGCAGGGTGGTTGTTTGGCGAAGAAAGTATGAGGGAGAGTCTGCGTATTTAGCGTATCTCCCCTGGGGCAGAAAGAACCCTTTGTGTGGTGTCTAGAGTATGAGTCTCTGTTGGTGGACAGGGAGGGTGCTCTGTGACTGGAGTGGCGCCGTGTAAGCAGGGACCGTTGGCGACAGGGCAGACGTTTGAAACAAAAAACAACTACGAGTTCTTTATTGGAAGACCCGGGACAGGGAGCAACCGTACTAACGTGCCCGGCTTACCAGGATGTGAATGCTGTGGAGATGTGTTGGAGGGAGCCACAGGAGTGAAAGTCCGTTCCTCATCCTGGATTCAATTAGGGCAAAGGCTGTGCGGTAGCTGGTTGTCCTCTGGAAGGATTGCTTCAGTCAAGCTTTATCCGGGAATTGCTTCGTATCCGGACCTTGAAGGTAGATGATAACCGGGGCCGTTCGGGCGCTCGCTAACATATCTGCTCCATTGAGGTGGGGGGGGCTTAGCGGGTTGAGCTCCATTTCCAAGCCCGGTGTGGGGAGAACTCGCGGTGATTAGCGGGTCGGCATTTCCATTCCATTCCCGGCAGGGAGTTTGCTCACCTGCTCTATCTGTATGCTGTGGTGCTGGCTCACAACGCCCTCAGATTCTTGTACTTTACAACTGGGAGTAACTCCGAGGTCTGGCTTTCTGCTGAGTGGATCATGTACCATGGACTCTGTACATATAGATGGCGGCTGGTGATAGATCATGTACCATGGACTCTGTACATATAGATGGCGGCTGGTGATGGATCATGTACCATGGACTCTGTACATATAGATGGCGGCTGGTGATGGATCATGTACCATGGACTCTGTACATATATAGATGGCGGCTGGTGATGGATCATGTACCATGGACTCTGTACATATTGATGGTGACTGGTAATGGATCATGTACCATGGACTAAGTACATATAGATGGAGGCTGGTGATGGATCATGTACCATGGATTCTGTACATATAGATGGTGGCTGGTGATGGATCATGTACCATGGACTCTGTACATATAGATGGTAAATGGTGATGGATCATGTACCATGGACTCTGTACATATAGATGGTAAATGGTGATGGATCATGTACCATGGACTCTGTACATATAGATAGCGGCTGGTGATTGATCATGTACCATGGACTCTGTACATATAGATGGCTGCTGGTGATGTATCATGTACCATGGACTCTGCAAATATAGATGGCGGCTTGTGATGGATCATGTACCATGGACTCTGTACATATAGATGGTGGCTGGTGATGGATCATGTACCATGGACTCTGTACATATAGATGGCGGCTGGTGATAGATCATGTACCATGGTCTCTGTACATATAGATGGTGGCTGGTGATGGATCATGTACCATGGACTCTGTACATATAGATGGCGGCTGGTGATAGATCATGTACCATGGTCTCTGTACATATAGATGGAGGCTGGTGATGGATCATGTACCATGGATTTTGTACATATAGATGGTGGCTTGTGATGGATCATGTACCATGGATTCTGTAAATATAGATGGTGGCTGGTGATGGATATTGTACCATGGTCTCTGTACATATAGATGGCCGCTGGTGATGGATCATGAACCATGGTCTCTGTACATATAGATGGCGGCTGGTGATGGATCATGTACCATGGAC
>WNYA01000739.1:20693-85344 GCA_019512145.1 Engystomops pustulosus | reverse complement strand
GGCGTGGAGATTACTTTACATCAATGTATTATACCCCCTTAGTAATAAGTCCTCTATGTGTATTGCTGTATATCATGTATTAATATCCCTTAGTATATAGTCCTCTATGTGTATTACTGTTCTCTATGTATTATTCCTCTTGTAATATAGTTCCTCTTTATTTACTGTATATCATTATTAATATCCCTTAGTATATAGTCGCCTCATGAGTATTACTGGTATATCATGTATATAATCCCTTATATATAGCCTATGTATTACGCTTCCATGGTATATATCCCTAGTATATCCCTATGTTATTCTATCTCTATTTCCTTAGTATATGTCCTCTATGTTGTATACTGTATATCAATGTATTATATCCCTTCGTATAATGTCCTCTATGTGATTACGGTCTATCATTTATTCATATCCCTTAGTATATAGCCCCTATTGTATTACTTCTATCATGTACTATACCCTTAGTATAGCCTCTATTGTGTATTACTGGTATATTCATTCATTTAAGAGTCCTAGTATATATAGTCCTCTATGTGTTTCTGTATATCAGGTACTTATACTCCATTAGTATATGTGAGTCCTCTATGTGATTACGATGTATATCATGGTATTTTATCCCTTAGTAATATAGTCCTCCTCATGGTATACTGATATCATGTAGATATACCCGTAGTATATAGTCCTCTATGGTAATTACTGTAATACAGTGTATTAATACCCCTTAGCTATATACGTCCTCTTGTGTATTACTGTATATCATGTATTATACCCTTAGTATAATATCCTCATGTGTATTCTAGTATATACATGTATAGTATTCCTTAGTATATAGCCCTTCTATGTGTATTACTATATATCAGTGTATTATACCTGCTTAGTAAATATTCCTCTAGTGTTTACTGTATATCATGTATAGTCACCCCTTAGTATATTACCCTCTATGTATTATGTAGATCATGTATTACTCCCTTTAGTTATGTCCTCTATGTGTATTACTGTATGATCATGTATAGTCTAGCGCCGCCTATATGTATCGAAATATTAAGTTATAGCCTCTATGTGTAATTACTGTATTTGTATCATGTATAGTTATATTCCCACTCTTCATTATAAAGCCCTTAGTATATGTCCTCTATTGTAGTATTCTGTAATATTATGTATTATATCCCTATACGTAACTATAGTCCTCTGTTTTACTGTATACCTGTATTATAAAATCCCTTATATATAGTCCGCTCTATGTATAGTACTGTATATCAAATGTTTTATCCCTTAGTAATAGTCTCTATGTGTCATTACTGGATATCATGTATTAACTTCCCTTAGTATATAGCCCTCTCTATGTTATTCGTTATCTTCATGTCTTATTCCCTTAGGTATTAGATTCTCGCTCATATGCTGTATTCTGTAATATCATGTATTATCCCCTTTATATAGTCCTCGTATGTTTATTACTGTATATATGTATCTATCCCTTAGTTATATCCCTCTATGTTATATACTTATCTATCATGTATTATCACCACTTAGTATAACCTCTAGGTGTATTTACTGTATATCATTTGTCATACCCTTAGTATATAGTCCTCTAGTGTATTACTGTTATATCATTATTATAGACTCCCTTTATCTAGTACCCTATTGTCATTAACGGTATATCATGTATTATACCCTTAGTACTATGTCCCTCATGTGTATTAACTGTATTCATTATTATATCCCTTAGATATAGTTCCTAATCGAATCTGATACCCTAAATCCTTATGTGTATTACGTTATCATAGTATTATTCCCTTTAGTTATATTACCTCTATTGTATTACCTGTATATCATGTATTAGTATCCCTTAAGTAATATAGCCTCTATGTGTATTAACTGTATATCATGTATTACTTATCCCTTAGTATATACATGTTAGTCTGATCTATCTAGTAACCCTCTATGTGTATACTGTTATTTAATCCCTTATGTATAAGTCCTCTAATGTATAGTTTTATACTGTATAACATGTATTATAATCCCTTATATATAGCCCTCTATGTGTAGTCTGTATAGTCATTATATTATACCCTTAGTATAGATTTCCTCTATTGTATTCACTGTATATCCAATTTATTATATCCCTTAGGATCTATATCCCTCTATTGTTATAAAAGCGAATCATGTAAAGCAAAACTCATTAGTTATAGGTCATCCTACTGTGAGAATTATGTGATCGCATCTGCACGTTCTACTTCTTACCCTGAGTAATATCGTCCTCTATGATGTATTACTGTATTCATGTATTATACCGCTGTATATATAGTCCTCTATTGTATTACTGTATATCGTGTTTTTATCCCTTAGTAATGGCATTTTTATGGCTCTATATCTGTATTACTCCTAGTATTCCCATGTAGTCCTATTCAGATATCCTAGTATAATAGCCCTCTATGTGTCTTAGCTGTATATCATGTATTATACCCCTTAGTATATAGTTCCCTCGATGTGTATTACTGTACTATCATGTATCATATCCCTTGTATAATACGCTCTATGTGTATTACTGTATATCATCTTATTAATCCCTTATATATAGTCCTCTATGTGTATTACGTCTATCTCATGTTTATATCCCTTATATAAGATTCCTCTATGTGTTTTACGTATATCATGTATTATACTCCCCTTAAGTATATATCCCTATGGTTTACTTTATCATGTTGATACCCCTTAGTAATATAGTCCTCCTGATGTATATACTGTATATCAATGTATTATAGCCCTTAGTATACGATCCTCTATGGTTATTCTACTGGTATATCAGTATTATCTCCCTTAGTGCTAATAGTCTCTATGTTGTATACTGTATATCTATTATTATATCCCTTATATATAGCCTCTATGTGTATTCTTGTATATCATGTCATTATACCCTTAGTATATAGTCCCGCTATTAGTACGTTCCGTATATACTCAGGTCTCTGTATATCATGTATTATACCCCGTAGGTAGAATGCCTCTATGTGTTTACTGTATATCATGTATTTTCCCTTAGTATAAGGCTCCCTTTGGTTATTACTGTATACATGTTTATATCTCCCTTAGTATAAATAGTCCCTCTATGTGTAATTCCTGTTCATTAGTATATCCCTGATGAGTCCCAGTGATACGAATTGTTATCCCCTAGTATGTCTTGTTATTACTGTATATCCTGTATTATACCCATATATACCTCTGTGTATAGCCCTCATATAATCTAGTTATGTCATCGTATTAACTGTATATCATGTATATACTCCCTTTATATAGCCCTCTATGTGATCTTATACTTTATATCATGTCAGTAATATCCCTTAATTTATAAGTCCTCTATGTGTATTACCTGAACTAAAAACTCACCTAACGAACAAACAACAACAACAAAAATTATCAGTCTTATTATCCTCGTAGTATAGTTATTATGTACTGTATATCATGTAGTATATCTCCTTAGTATATACGTCCTCTATGTTATTCTTCTATCATGTATTGATATCCCTTAGTATAATGTCCCTCTTGTGTATTACTTATATCATGTATTATTCCCTTATATATATTCCCTCTATGTTGTAAGTACTGTATATCATGTATTATACCCTTATATAAATCCTCTATGTGGTATTGACCTGTTAGCATTATTATATTTTACCCTATATATTAGTCCTCTTGTGTATTAAACTGGTAATATCATTATAATATCCCATTAGTATAAGCTCCTCTATGTTATTACTGTATATCATGTAATTTATTCCCCTATTATATATCCTCTATGTGTATCGTATAACTTTTATACCTTAGTATATTCCCTATGTAATATAATATCCATATACCCCCTATATATTCCTCTATGTGTACTGTACATGTATATTCCTTAGTAGTCCTATGTGTATTATAATCCATTTATTACTTATAAATCTCGTGATTATATATTGTCCTAGTATTACTCCTATTGTATTACTGTATATCATTATATATATCTCCTTATTATTAGTCCTATGATGTTATTTGTATATCATTTCTTTATCACCTTAGTCATATAGCCCTCTATGTGTCATTAACTGTATATCATGTAGTATCCCTTATATATATCCTCTATGTGTTATCTGTATATACAGTATTCTACTCCTTAGTATTAGTCTCTACTCGTTGTATTACTGTATATTATGTATTATATCCCTTGTATATAGTCCTCTATGTGATTACTGTTACATGTATATATCCTTAGTATAATATCCTCTTGATATTGTATATCATTAATATCCTTATACTGTGTATACTGATACAAGTATATATCCTAGTATTAGCCCATTTCCTTGACTTCTTTGTATATCGTCTCATTGTATAACAGAATCATACCTATATAGTCTAGTGTATTACTGTATATCAATGTATTTATCCTATTAGTCAGATACTTCTATAGTATAATACCCTCGTGTCTATTCTCCTTGTATATCGTTAATCATGTAGTTATATCCCCTTAGTAATAGTCCTCTATGTGTATTCCTGTATATCATGTCATATTACCCCTTAGTATATAGTCCTTATGTGATTACTGTATATATGTATATATTCCCATTAGTATCTAGTCCTCTATAGTTAATACTGTATATCATGTATTTACTCCCTTAGTATATAGTCCTCTATGTAGTATTCCGTATATCAATTAATATCCCTTAGTATATAGTCCTCTATGTGTATTACTCGTATATCATGTATTTACTCCCTTAGTCTATAGCCTCTACTGTTCGGATACATTAGAGAGAATATACTAATATAGCTACATGAAAGAAAAATGTGTATTACTGTATATCATTTCTTATAGTCCCTATGTATACTACCCTCTATTGTGTATTACTGTATATCATGTATTATACCCATTAGTATATATGCCTCTATTGGTATTACTGTATATCATGTCTATATCCCTTGTATCCCTTAGTACGGTAATAATCCTGATATCCTAGTACCTCTATGTGTATTACTGTATATCATGTATTATATTCCATTAGTACATAATAGTCCTCTATGTTATTACTGTATATCATATTATTAATCCCCTTAGTATACTATGCCCTCTTGTGTATTCGCATTGTATTTCATCTGCTTATTTAGATCCCCTCTAGGTATCTTCTTGTATTAACTGTATATCATGTATTATAATCCCTAGTATATATCCTCTATGTGTATTACGTATATCCATGTATATTACCCTTAGTATATCCCTCTAGTGTATTACCATGTATATCATGTATTATACCCCTTAAGTATATAGTCTCTATGTGTATACGTATATCTGTATATATTCCCGCTATAGTATTAGCCTCTATGTGTATTACTGTATATCATAGTATTATAATCCCTTATTCTCTGTATACTATCAGACAGTATACCCTCTATGTGTAGTACTGTATATCATTTTATACACTTAGTATAATAGTCCTCTATTGTATTACTGTATATCAATGTATTATACCCCTTTGGTTGTCACCTGTATTAGGCTCTTAGTGGTCTTACTGTAAGCTTATTATATCCCTAGTATATAGTCCTCTATGTATTATCTGTATACTCTTCATTAATCACCCTTAGTATAGTCCTCTATGTGTAATTAACTGTATATCAGTATATATCCTTAGTTATATAGCCTCTATGTGTATCTACTTTATTCACTGTATTAATATCCTTAGTATATTATTCCCTCTATGTGTATTCTTATCTGTTATCCTTAGAGATTCTCATGTTATACGTACCATTTACCCTTAGTATAATAGTCCCTATTGTAGTACGGTTATCTGTATTATATCCCTTAGTATATAGTCCCTCTATGTGATTACTGTACTTCATGTTATTAATCCCTTAGTATATAGGTCCTCTAGTGTGTCCTTATCAATTTCACTGTAATATTGTCTATGTGTATTCTATCATATTAACCCTTTATTAGCCCTCTATGTGGTACGGTATTCATGTATATATATCCCTTAGTTATATAGTCCCTCTATGTGTATTACTTTATCATGCTTATTATATCCCCTTAGTATATAGCCCTCTAATGTGTATTACCTTAGCTCAGTATATATCCCTTAGTAATAGTCCCTCTATGTGTTATTACTTTATAATCATTTATTATATGCCCCTTATATAACCTATGTTATATGATCTAGACCCTAGCATCTATGTGTAGTTACTGTATATCAATGTATTTATCCCTTAGTATATGCCCTCTATGTGTATTACTGTATATCGTATTAACTACCCCTTAGTATTAGCCGCTCTATGTATTACTGGTAGTATCATTATTATCCCTTATTATATAGCCTCTATGTGTATTACTGTATATCATGTATTATACCCTTATAACGTCCATGGTTACCTGTCACAGTTAAGCCTAGTGCCTCTATTTGTATCTGTATATCTAGTATTATATCTCTTAGTATATAGTTCCCCTATGTATAGTATATCTATACTTGTATATCCGATGTATTCTGTATCCTTTATCCCTTAGTATATAGTACCTCTATGTTGTATTACTGTATATCCATGTATTATGCCTTAGTATATATGTCCTCTATGTGTATCTGTATATCATAGTATGTATAATCCCTTAGTATATAGCCCTCTATGTTATTATGTATATCATGTATTGAATCCCTTAGTATAATACCCTCTATTGTGGTATTACTGTATAATCTGTCATTACTATCCGCTTAGTATATAGTCCTCTATGGTATTAGTATTCTGATTACCTAGTATTATCATTATGTTTATTAGTTAGTCTATACCCTTATTATATAGATCCTCTGAGTGTATGTACTTGTTATCATGTATTATACCCCAGTATATAGTCCTCTATTGGTAGTTACCCTGTATCAATGTATTATATCCCCTTAGTATATAGTCCTCTATGTGTATATGCTGTATATCTGTATATATCTCCTACGTATATAAGTCCTCTATTGTATTACCTGTATATCATGTGATTTATCCCCTTATTATAGATCCTCTAGTGTATTCTGTATATCATGTATTATATCCCTTAGTATATGCCCTCTATTTGTGTATTACTGTATATCATTTAATTATCCCTAGTATATAGTCCTCTATGTGTTTTACTGTATATCATGTATTATTTCCCTTAGTATAAGGGCCTCGAGTGTATATTCTGTCATATCATTATTATATCCCTTAGAATAGCCTCTATGTGGTTACTGTTATCATGTATTATATCCCCTTAGTATATAGCCCTCTATGTGATGTACTACTGTATCTATCATGTATTATATTCCCTTAGTATTAGTCTCTCTATGTGATTACTGTATATCCATGCTATCATACCCTTATATTAGTCCTCTATTGTGTAATTACTGTTATCAAGTTATAAGTCCGCTTAGTTAAAATCCTCTATGTGTATTAACTGTATATCATGTATTAATAATCCCTTAGTATAGTAGTCCCTCTATGTGTATTAACTGTAAGATCATGACCACCTTATATTAGTCCCTTTATACTGTAATCATTATAACCGTTGCCCTCTATGTTTATTACTGTATAGTCATGTATTCATATCCCTACGGAGGGACAGATACGAAAGTCTCTATGTATAGTAGTGTTCCTTTATATCCCTAGTATCTTTTGTGTATTACGATATATCATGTATTATCTCCCTTAGAATAGCCCTCTATGTGTATTACTGTTATCTGTACTATATCCCTAGTGATAAGTTCCTTGTATTATCATTGTATTACACATAGCCGGGTTTCTGTGTAATCATGTGCAGGTGACTTCTGCTCTCTGGCTACGGGCCTAAAAAATCATGGGACAAGGGGCACACAAAGTATTCAAGGAGTAAATGCGGAGGAGAAAGCAGCATGAAAGAGGAAAGGATATTAATCAGATAGTGAGAGCAGAGTTAAACAGGAAGGACGAAAAACGGAAAAACAAGAGAAAACAGTGGATAGAAAAAGCCGAGGATGACGGACCGCGATTGAGAGGGAAAGAAAGGAGTGGTGGGCGTGGATCAGATCCCGGGGAAGGGAGTCCCTCACCGCCTTGGCTCGGAGGTTCGCCAGTGGCCCATTACACGGACAGGTTAAGTAAAGCCTCTAGTATAACCTTTGGAATAGCGGACAGTTCCCCCTCCTCACCTTCAGTCCTCGTGCCTCCACATGTACATTCCCTGGCCGGACGCCTCATCACCATCATATTACAAGCAGGAACCGATATATCCTGAGATCAGGACTCCAGAGAACAAAGACAATTTCGAGCTCATGGCTATTTACTACCCATAAACTGTCCTCACATTGGTAAATGTGGAAGGAAATAGAATGAGGTATAGAATGTTTCTTGTCAGCAATCCACAGATCTGTGAACATCATCATAAATTTGGAGCTTTGTGTCCGATCATCTGAAGTTTGCCATTTCCCCACCCGTCTCTCCTGGTAAGTTTCGCCTGGTCTAAATCTGTAGATGTGCACATTCATTGAACTATCTCTGTAATAACTGGAGAATAGAATAAGTTCCAGTACCTGTACCTCTAAGAAAGCCTTGGACTTTCCTGACTGGATTCCTTCTGGCATTGGTTGCCTGTTTTTGGGTTCTGACGGATCCGTTCACCGCTGGAATAGATCTGGTTTTTTTTGGCTTCTTGTCTTGTTGTTAGTATATTGTCCACCACTTATTGAAGCCTCTGCCCAGTTTTTTCCACATCATTTCAGTAGACAGACTGTCACAAGTATTTAAAAGTGTCCACACATTGTGTTGCGGCTGCTCTATCCCGATGTGACACAATTTTGCACCTAAAGGGGCATTTTTAGTGCACAGTCGGACTGCGCACCCACACTGCACCCCCCTTACATAACCAAGGCACATTGTACCTATTGCAGTTTACCACACTGTTATTTGATAATGTGGGCCTTGTCTTTTACTTTACTCTTCAAACATTCGTTTTTGTACCTCATTTCTTTTGGTTAAGAACTAATTTCATAGTCGTCTTCACTTATTCCTAATGGGACTTACCTGGTTAGAGCGGCTGCATCAGTTACCTTACCTCAGCAAATTCTGGCAGGACATCACGTAATGACGTTTAGAAGCTCAGGGCTCCTCGTCTTCTGTATCTGGACTGACGTCAATGTAGATTATATCCATGATAAGAAACACTGAAGGGCTCTGGAGAAGTAAACAGGTGCCCGTCCTAATAAGCACCACGATATAAACGGAAGAAACTTCCTTGACTGTTTTTATGATATTCACCATGTCTTCGAGTGCACCCGCAATTCTGCTTGCTCCCACCGCTCTGTGTCCTAACACCTGGGTTTGTTGTGTAAAGTCCGGTTTTTAGGGTACCCAGAGTAGCAATGCTCAGGGGGAGCAGGTGAGGACACAGAAGTGGCTTAGCCAGTCGCTCTGAGTTACCATGGATACAGATAAAGATGTCATGATAGTGATAATCACCCCAAGAACATTGAACGTATGAAAAAGATGCGGCATGTCATATACCATGGACTCTATACTTTGGATGGAGCTGTTGTGTTCCTGTACTATGGACCTCTTACATATATTGTGTAAAGGTAATGATCATACATGCATGGCATATATACTATAGAGGCGGCTGGTGAGGGATCACTTTACCATGGACACTCTGTAGCATATAGATGGTGACGGGTGATTATCTCATGTACCATGGACTCTGGTTCATATAGATGTGGTGGTGATGGTATCATGTACCATGGACTCGTACATATAGATGGTGGCTGGTGATTGATCACGTCCAATGGGCTCTGTCTGCACATATAGATGGCGGCTGGTGATGGATCATGTACCATGGACTATGTACATATAGATGGCGGCTGGTGATAGATCATGTACCATGGACTCTTAGTCAGGTACATGATTACATCACCAGCCGCCATCTAAGTGCAGAGGTCCATGGTACATGATCCATCAGCAGCCACAATCCTATATGATACGAGTCCATGGGACCTATCCATTCACCAGCCGCCATCTATGATGTACAAAGTTCATGGTACATGATCTACATCACCACCGCCATCTAGTATGTACAGAGTCCATGGTACAGGATCTATCACCGCCTGCCATCTATATGTACAGAGTCCATGGTACATGATCCTCACCAGCCGCCATCTATATGTACAGAGCCATGGTACGTGATCACATCACCAGCCACCATCTATATGTACAGAGTCCATGGTACATGATCCATCACCAGCCACCATCATATATGTACAGAGTCCATGGTACATGATAAATCACCCGTCACCATCTATATGTACAGAGTCATGGTACGTGATCCATCACAAGCGCCATCTATATGTATATATTCCAGCTGTATGATCATTACCTTACAACATATAATGTACAAGAGTCCATAGTACAGGAAACACCAGCCTCATCAAATGTATAGAGTCATGGTATATGACATGCGCATCTTCTTTTATAGTTCAATGTCTTGGGGTAGATTTATCACTATCTGACATCTTTATCTTGTAATCCATGGTAATCAGTGGACTGGTACCTGCCACTTCTGTGTCTCACCTGTCCCCTGAGCATTCACTCTGGGTCCTAAAACCGGCTTACACAACAAACTCCAGGTGTTAGGACACAGAGCGGAGCAGCAGTTGCGGGTGCACTCGAAGCACATGGTGAATATCTAAAACAAGTCCAAGGAAAGTTTCTCCGTATTATCGTGGATTCTTATTAGGGAGGGCACCTGTTACATTCTCAGAGCCCTTCAGGTTTCTATCATGGATTACATCTACATTGACGTCCAGTCCAGATAAGAAGACGCGTGAGCCCTGAGCTTTACAAACGTCATACTTGATTGTCCTGCCCGAATTTGCTGGAGGTAACTGTGCAGCCGTCTCTAACCAGGATAAGTCCCATTATGGACTAGTGAAGACGACTATGAAAATAGTAGTTCTTAAACCATAAGAATGATGGTACAAACAAGAATGTGAAAGAGTAAAGTTAAAAGACAAGGCCCACATTATCAAAAACAGTGGTAAACTGCCACTAGGTACAATGTCCTTTGTAAGTGCAGGGGGTGCGCAGTCCGACTGTGCACTAAATGCCCCGTTGAGGTGCAAAATTTTGTCACATCGGGGATAGAGCAGCCGCAAACACAAATGTGTGACACTTTATAAATACTGTGCAAGTCTGAATGAAATGAAGTGGAAAAAACTGGCGCAAGGGCTTCAATAATTGGGGCCAATATCTCACACAAGACAAGAAGCCAAAAAAAAAAAGATCTTATTCCAGCAGGTGACAGGACCGCAGAACCCCAAACAGCAACCCAATTGAGCAGAAGGAATCAGTCCAGGAAGTCCAAGGCTTTAGAGTATACAGTTACTGAACTTATTTTACTTCTCCAGTATTACAGAGATAGTTCCATGGTAATGTGACTCTACTAGTATAGACACGGAGAAACTTTACAGGAGCGCACGGGGTGTGGGGAAATGGCAAAACTTCAGATGATCGGAACAAAGCTCCAAATTCATGTGATGTTCCAGATTGTGGAGTGACCAGAACCTTCTATTATCCATTCTATTCTGTTCCATTTCCCAATGTGCAGGAAGTTTCTGGTGTTGTCGTAAATAGCGAGAAGTTTTGTCTTGTTCTCTGGGAGTCGATCTCAGGATAATAGGGTTCCTGCCTCTGTAATTATGATGGTGAATGAGGGTCAGGCAGGGAATGTACATGTGGGCGGTCCACTCGGGAATGAGAGTGAGGAGTGGGGGCCCTGCGCTCACCAAGGTTTATTACGAACGCTTTCATTCATCGTCCTGTGTAATATGGTATCAGGTGTAAGGGAGGGGGGCGTAGCCAGAGAGCAAGTTCACTGTACTGTTACACGAACCCGGCTATGTTGTAAGACAATGTATAATACAAGGAGCTCATAGGTTATAGCCCTTATCATGATATACAGTAAACACATAGAGGGATATACTAAGGGATATAATACATGATATACAGTATTTATACCATAGAGGAATATATTATAAGGGATATTAATACATGATATACGTAATACACATAGAGGGCTATAGACTAAGGGATATAATACAGGTACTACAGTATACACATAGAGGGACTATATGACTAAGGGATATAAGAACATGAATACAGAATAACCATAGAGGACATATTATAAGGGAATAATACATGATATACAGTAAACCACATAGAGGACTAGGGATACTAAGGGATATAAACCATGAATACAGTAATACACATAGCGGACTATATACTAAGGGATTATAATAAATTGATATACAGTAAGAAACATAGCGGGCTTATTTATAAGGGTTTATAATTCGCATGGTATAAAGTAATGCACAGAGGAGGATAGATAACTAAGGGATAATAAAAATGATATCAGTATACAAGAGACGGGCTATCTATAAGGGTATAATATGATATACAGTTAAAACATAGAGACTATATATAAGGGATTAATACATGATATACAGTTAATAAACCATAGAGGGCTATTATTCCTAAGGGATATTAATACATGATATACAGTAATACACCAGAGGACTAGATACTAGGGAATAATACATGATATACGTAATACACATAGAGGGAATATATATAAAGGATATAATACATGATATACAGTAATACACATTAGAGGACTAGATATAAGGGATAAATACATGATATACAGTAATACACATAGAGGGGAATCACACTCAGGGGTTATAATAATGATATACAGTAATAAACCCTAGAGGGAATATATACTAAGGACATATACATGATAAAGTAACTAAACATAGAGTCACATAACTAAGGGATAATACATGATATACAGTAAAAAATAGAGTACTAATACTAAGGGATATAATACATGAATACCAGTAATTAGACATAGAGGGCTATATTTACTAAGGGAATAAAATACATGATATACAGGATACAATAGAGGGACTATTCTAGGGGATAGAATAACATGTATACAAGTAATACACATAGAGGGACTAATGCTAAGGGATATAATACAGGATCTACAGTAATACACATAGAGGGACTATATATAAAGAGATATAATACATGACTATTACAGTAAATACACATAGAGGGCTATATACTAAAGGATATATACATGATATACAGTAAAAACACATAGACGGGCTATCTACTAAGGGATATAATACATGCTATACAGGTAATACAATAGAGGGCTATATAATAAGTGATAAAACAGATATACAGGTACTACACATAGGAGGGGCTATATCCTAAGGGATATAATACATGATATACAGTAATAACATAGAGGGACTATATACTAAGGAATTATAATACAGATTATACAGTAATACACATAGAGGACTATATACTAAGGATATAATACAATGATATACGTTAATTAAAATAGAGGACTATATAACTAAGGGAAAATACATGACTATACAGTAAATACACATAGAGGGAATATATACTAAGGGATATATAATGCTATACAGTTAATACAACATAGAGGCTATATACTAAGCGAGATAAAAATGATATACAGTAATACACATAGAGGACTATATACTGAAGGGATATAAGACATGTATTACATAATACACATAGAGGGCTATATACTAAGGGATATAAATACATAAGTAGCGGTAATACATAGCGGATAATCTTACTAGGGAAAAAAATGAATACACTGTTAATACACATAGCGACTCTATACTAAGGGGAAGAATAAAGGATATACAGTAATTACACATAGAGGACCTATCTACTAAGGGATTTTATAAGACTGATGTACAGTACTAACATAGCGGCTATCTATAAGGGATATAATAACCAGGATATTACGTAATACAAATCGAGACTATATACTAAGGGATTATAATACATGATTAGACAGTAATACACCCATAGAGGACTACTACGAAAGGGGTTAAATAAATGATATACAGTTAATACACATAGGGGGACATATTTAAGGGGGTATAATTACATGATATACAGTACGACACATGAGGACTATGATACTAAGCGGATATTAAATGATATACAGTATACCAAGAGGGGGGGGCTATATACTAAGGGGTATAATACATGATATACAGTAATACCCATAGAGGCTATATACTTAAAGGGATATAATTACCTGATAGAAAGTAATACAATAGAGGCTATATATAAGGGGATTATAATACATGATATACAGGATACACATAGCGGAACTATATCAATAAGGGATATAATACAGATATACAGTAATACACATAGAGGGCGATATCCTAAGGGAGATACATACATGATATACTGCGTGAATACACATAAAGAAGATATACTAAGGGATATAATAAAGGATAACAGTAACTACACATAGAGGGACTATATACTAAGGGATTATAGAATACATGATATACAGTAATAAACATAGAGGGGCTAATACTAAGGGTATTATAATACATGATGTACAGTAATCACAGAGGGACTATATATAAGGGGATATAATACATGATCTTACAGTAATACAATAGAGGGACTACTATACTAAGGGATATAATACATGATATACAGAATACCACATAGAGGATTTTATACTAGCGGACTATAATACACTGATAGACAGTAATACACATTAGAGGACTAGATATAAGGGGGTTATGAATACATGGATATACAGTAATTCACATAGAGGACTAGATACTAAGGGAATTAATACATGAGATACAGTAATACAAATAGAGGGCTATATAATAAGGGGTATAATACATGATAACAGTAATACACATAGAGGGGTCTAATTCTAAGGGATATAATAATGATATACAGGAATATACACTCGAGGACCTATACTAAGGGAAATAATACATTGATATACAGTAAACACATAGAGCGACTATATACTAGGGATAATAAATGATATCAGTAATACACATAGAGGGATATATACTAAGGGATATAATACATGATATACAGGAATACACATAGAGGACTCTATAATAAGGGATAAATACATGATATACAGGGAATACAATAGAGGGCTTATATACGAGGGATATATACATGATATTACAGCAATACACATAGAGGACTATATAATAAGGGGTAATACATACAGAAAGGGTAATACAATAGAGGACTATATACTGGGATATAATACATGATATACAGTACATACACTCAGAGGGATTATATAATAAGGGATATAAGACATGATATACGTAATACAACATAGATGACTAATACTAAGGGATAAATACAGGATATACAGTAATACACATAGAGGATATATTACTAAGGGATAGTAATACAGATTATACAGTAATACCACATTAGAGGGCTATATACTAAGGGATTCATACATGAATAATAATCACATAGAGGGACTATATACTAAGGGATATACTACATGATATACGATACACATAGAGGGCTATTCTAAGGGATTATAATACATGATATACAGTAATACAATAGAGGACTATATACTAATCTTCCGTTCGTCCTGCTGTAGGATAATACATGACATACAGTAATACAATCAGGCTATACTAGGTATACGATGCACAGTAACAATAGCTAATATACTAAGGGATAAATAATGATACTACAGAATACACATAGAGGGACTATATACTAAGAGGATATAATACATGAATACAGTTAATAACATAGAGGATATTAACGTAAGGGATTAAGACTATGATATACAGAATACCAATAGAGGACATATACTAAGGGATGTAAAGCATGATATACAGTAATACACATAGAGAGACTATATACTAAGGGAAAATACATGATAGATACAGTCAGAACACACATAAGCGGCAATATACGTAAGGGATATAATAAATGTATACAAGTAAGCAACATAGAGGCGTATATACTAAGGGATATAATAATGATAACACAGTATACACATGAGGGCCCATATTATATATAAGGGATCTTAATAACATGATTACAGTAAAACACATAGAGGGCTATATACTAAGGGATATTCATATCATGATAACGATACGCAATAGAGGGCGATGATACTAAGGGATATAATACATGATGATACAGAATACACAGATATGATACAAGGGAACACATATAAATATAATGACTATATACGTAAGAGTATAATACAGTATACAGTGATACACATAGAGGGACTATATACTAAGGGATTAATACATGAATACAGTACTAGCCAATAGAGGACGTATATACTAGGGGTATAATACATGATATACACGATTAACTAAATAGAGGACTATATACTAAGGTGACTATAATAATGATATACGTAATACATCATGAGCGACTATATACTAAGCGGTATATAATACAGATATACAAGTAACAATAGAGACTATATACTAAGGGAATAATACATGATATACAGTTAATATACATAGAGGGCTATACATAAGGGATATAATACTATGATGATACAGACAATACACTAGAGGAATATATACTAGGGATAGTAATACATGATATACAGTATACTAAGGTCCAGATAAGATACTAATACAATCCAAGGGAGTATAACTGAAATATACAGATATACAGTAATACAAGATAGAGGGCTATTACTACAAGGCATATAGAACATGATAGACAGTAAAACACATAGAGGTCGATATACTAAGGGATATTAATACATGATATACAGTAATACACATAGAGGGTCTATATATAAGGGATTAATACATGATATACAGTAATTTACACTATCAGGAGTCTAGATACTAAGGGGATAATACGATATACAGTTAATACACATAGGAGATTATACTAAGGGTATAATACAGATATACAGTTAATACACTAGAGCGTATATACTAAGGGATATAATACAGATATACGTAATTACACATGAGGCATATATACTAAGGGGATATAATACATGATATACAGTTAATAACACATAGAAGGACTATACTAAGGGATTAAAACTGTATGAGCATAATACACATTAGAGGGGCTAATTACTAAGGGGATATAATACATTGATATACAGTAAATACACATAGAGGACTATTATATACGGATTATAATACATGATATACAGTATACACATAGAGGGCTATATATAAGGGATATAAAATGATTATTACGGTATTAAACACTAGAGGACTTATCCACTTAAGGGATATGACATGATAACAGTAATACACATAGAGGACTATATACTAAGGGATACTAATACAGGATTACAGTTAATACACATGAGGGATATTATACTAAGGGACTATACTAATGAGAATAACATTAGAGCTATGGTAAAATGAATACAGAACATAGAGGCTATAGACTAAGGGATAAATACAGGATATACAGTAATAACATAGAGGAGACTAATAACTAAGGGAATTATACATGTGAATATAACAGTAGATACACATAGAGGAGCTATATAACAAGGGTATGAATACATGATATACAGTAATACACATAGAGGAGCATGATACTAAGGGGATAAGTAATGATATACAGTAATAGCAATAAGGACTATATACTAAGGGGTAATTAATGTTACAGTGAAACCACATAGAGGCTATATACTAAGGGGTATGGCCAAAACCAAAGGCGATACATGATATACACGTAATATAATAGGGACTATAGACTAAGGGTGTATAATAATATAACAGTACATACACATGAGCCTATTAGTAAGGGATTAAATACCATGTATATACAGTAATACACATTAGAGGACTTATATACAGGGATATAACAGTATAGAACAATAAGCATTACTCGAGGTTAAATGTATACGGTACAATAGAGGACGATATACTAAGGAGATGAACAGATATACAGTATAGCAATAGAGGAGCAATTGACTAAGGGATATATACATGATATACAGTATAAAATTCAGAGGGGATATATATAAGGCGATAAATTAATGATGTCAGTAATATACAGAGGATATATACTAAGGTGTAGAATATACATGATAACCGTAATACACATAGAAAGGACATATGTACTAATGGAGGATATAATACATGAATATACAGTAATACACAATAGAGGACTATTACAGTATATACTGCTAAGAGACAGAGGTAATAAGAATACATGATATACAGTTAATACCACATAGAGGATATATACTAAGGGTGTATCAATGACATGATATACGAATAAAACATAAGGACTAGATATAATAGGGATAGATAATAAATGATATACAGTAATACACATTTTCTTGTATGATTATTTACTTCCTACCTGTGAGGGCTATATACTAAGATAATAATCCACAGAATAATATAGGTAATATGAATTCAGTAATACACATAGAGGTTACTATATACTAAGGGATATTAATTGATATACAGTAAATCACATAGAGGAATTATATAAGGGGGATAAAACTGATATACAGTAATTAACTATAGAGGATAATACTAAGGGATATATACATTATACAGTAATACACATAGAGGCTATATATAAGGGAAATATAAGACATGATATACAGAATAACATAGAGGACTATTGACTAAGGGGAATAAATGCATTATTACCAGGATGAATACACAGGGACTAATATAGGTGTATAATAATGTAACAGTAATACACATAGAGGACTTATACTAAGGGGCTAAACATACATAATACATGCATAACAAGGATAATCAATACATCACATAGAGGGCTATATAAAGGGATATAATACATGATATACAGAATACACACAGAGGACTATATGACTAAGGGATAGAATACATGATATAAGTAATACACATAGAGGAGAATACTAAGGACTATCATACATGATATACAGTACATAAGGCATAGACTAAGGGGAATATATACTATCGAGGTATAGGATATATATACATGATATACAGAAATACACATAGCAGGACTTATAATAAGGGATATTACATACATGATATACAGTAAACTACATAGAGGAATATTACTAAAAAGGGAGTATTAATACATGATATACAGTAATACCATCAGAGGGATATATACTAGGGATATAATTACAATGATATGACAGGTAATACACTAGAGGGCTTATACTAATGGGGTATAATACATGATTATACGTTAATACACAGAGAGGACTATCAGGGTATAACAGAAGCAGACATAGGATTATCCAGATATAATAAATGTATACAGTAATACCACATAGAGGATCTATATATAAGGGAATAAATACATGATTACAGTAATACACATAGAGGATATATACTAAGGGAATAATACATGATATACAGTAATACACATAGAGGGCATATTACCTAAGGGATAAATACATGATAACAGGTAAGACACATAGAGGACTATATACTAAGGGGATTATACATGATATACAGTAATAATAAGGCTAATAGGGAAAGACTATATATTTTTTTTGTGTTTTTTGGGTGGGTTTTGTTCAGTTACATAGGGCATGTACTGATATTGACATGATAAATACGAATACCATAGAGGCTATATACTAAGGGATATAATAATATATACAGTAATTGCACATAGAGGGCTATAGACTAGGGTTGAAATACATGATATACAGTAAATACACCTAGAGGACTATGACTGTGAACTACATGAGATACACTAAGTTACGGGGATAATACATGATATACAGTATAACCATAGAGGGCTATATACTAAGGGAAATATAACATGAATACAGTAAAAATAGAGGATACTACTACGGGGTATAATACATGATATAGCTAGTAATACACCAGTAGAGGACTATATAATAAGGGATATATAAATGAATAGAGTAATTACAATAGAGGTAATATATAAGGGATTAACTAATGAGATACAGTAATAACGGACATAAAGGGGACTGATTACCAGAATAACATAAGGACGAATAAGGCTATAATACAATTGATAGACAGGTAATACACATGAGCTTTTAGGTATAACTAATAGTACCCTAGGGACTATACTAAGGGATAACATGATATACGTTTAAATAAACATAGAGGCCTATATACTAAGGGATAGATACAGGATAGTAGAGTAATACAAATAGAGGAAATTACTAAGGGATATAATAACAGATATACAGTAATACCAATAGAGGAATATACAAGCGGGATATAATACATGAATAACAGTAATTACACATCGAGAGGAACTATATTACTAAGGGGATAAATACATGAATACAGCTAAAACACATAGAGAGGCTATTAACTAAGGGATTAAACATGATATAAGTATCACTAGAGGCATATACTAAGGGATATAATAAGATATAGATCATAATAATACAATGAGGCACTATATACTAAGAGGATAAAACAGTGATATACAGATACACATAGAGGGCTATATATAAGCGGTATAATACATGATATACAGTAATATACAATAGAGGACATATACTAAGGGATATATGAAAGTAGAAGACAGGTGAACAATGTCGTACCGACTAATCTCACATAGAGCGGTATATATAGAGTGTCGCATTACTTAATACGTTGCAATGGGATACAGTTAATTATATAAGTAATTACAATAGAGGGCTATATAGATCAAGGGATATAATAACATGTGATATACAGGTAATACAATAGAGGAATTATATACATAAGGGATTATAATATATGCTATACAGTAATACACATAGAGGCTATATACTAAGGGAATTAATACAGAGTACAGGAATACAATAGCAGGAACTATCTAGTCTAAGGGATATAATAAGATTATACTAGTTATACACATAGAGGGACTATATACTAAGGGATTAATACATGATATACAGTAATACCATCAGTAGGGCTATCATAATTAAGGGATATAATACATGATATACAGTAATACACATAGAGGACTATACACTAAAGGGATATCAACATGATATACAGTAATACACACTAGAGGGCCTTGATACTAAGGGATATAATACATGAATAAGTAATACACATAGAGGGCATATAATAAGGGATAAACATGATATACCGTATAAAATGGACTTATAAAGAGGAAATACTATACAGAAACTATAGCGGGGAATCTATACAACATGAACTAACAGACATGAACTAGAAGACATAATATAAGGGGTAGAAAATGATATACAATAAAGCGGAATCTAGGGTAATACATGATATACAGTAATATAACAATAGAGGAATATATACTAAGGATTAAATACATTTATTATACAGTAACTACAATCACGGACTATATAAAGGGGTATAATACAGATCTACAGTAATAACATAGAGCGGGACTATATACTAAGAGAATAATACTGGATATACAGTAATATACATAGGAGGGCTATATACTAAGGGAAGTTATAACATGATATCACAGAAGACACATAGAGGAATATATAAGGGACTTAATACATTGATAGTAATATACAGAGGGACATATACGAGATTACATGTTACAAGCCAATAGAGGACTAATATATACGGGATATAATAATAAATTATCCAGATACTACAATAGGTACTTGATACTAAGGGGGACTATATACATGATATACAGTAATACACATAGAGGACTATAACTAAGGGAGTAATACTTATGTAATCACTAGACTAACAGATATGATTATACAGTAACATAGCAGGAACTATTAAAGGGGGTAAATACATGTATCACAATATATACATAGAAGGGATATTACTAAGGGACATAATACATGATAACAGTAATACACAGAGGATATTATACTAAGAGGTATAATACCATGATATATCAGTAATACACATGAGGGACGATATATAAGGGACTAGAATACAGATATATCAGTAATACACATAGAGGATATTTACTAAGGGAGATATAATACTGATATTATCAGTAATACCATGAGGGGGACTATATACTAAGGGGTATAATATACATGATATACAGTAATTACATGAGGGACTATATACTACTGGATTAGTACCTGATATAAAGAATACACATAGAGGACTTATATACTAGTGGACTAATATACATGATATACATTCGTTAATAACAATAGAGGATCCTATACTAAGGGGATATAAACATGATAGAAGAAATACACATAGGGAGCATATATACTAAGGGTCATTAATACAATGATATACACGTAATCACATAGAGGACAATACGAAGGGGATATAATACTTGATATACAGTAACTAAACTAGAGGCTATATACTAAGGGATATTAATACATGATAGACCGTACAGTACACATAGCGGGACTAATACATAGGGATATAATACATTTGATATACAGTAATACACATAGAGGCTATATAC
This sequence comes from Engystomops pustulosus, assembly GCA_019512145.1. NCBI lineage: Eukaryota > Metazoa > Chordata > Amphibia > Anura > Leptodactylidae > Engystomops > Engystomops pustulosus. The sequence continues at coordinate 63,096 of WNYA01000739.1, read as the reverse complement.
TAAGGAGAGTAATACGATATCAGTATTACGACATCTTAGATCAGTCAGTAATACACATGAGGACTATATACTAAGGGATATAATAATGATATACAGTAAAAATAGAGGAATATATTACGAAGGGATATAATACATGAGAACAGTAATACACATAGAGGATATATACTAAGGGATATTAATACATGATATACAGAATACACATAGAGGACTATTACAAGGGAAAATACATGATATTCAGTTAATACAATAGAGCGGACAGGTGATGGATCATGTACCATGGACACTGTACATATAGACGGCGGCCGGTGATGGATAATGTACCATGGGCTCTGTACATATAGATGGCGGCTGGTAATAGATCATGTACCATGGACTCTGTACATATAGATGGTGGCTGGTGATGTATCATGTACTATGGACTCTGTACATATAGATGGTAGCTGGTGATGGATCATGTACCATGAACTCTGTACATATAGATGGCGGCCGGTGATGGATCATGTACCATGGTCTCTGTACATATAGATGGTGGCCGGTGATGGATCATGCACCATGGACTCTGTACATATAGATGGCGGCTGGTGATGGATCATGCACCATGGACTCTGTACATATAGATGGCGGCTGGTAATAGATCATGTACCATGGACTCTGTACAAATAGATGGTGGCAGGTGATAGATCATGTACCATGGACTCTGTACATATAGATGGCGGCTGGTGATGGATCATGTACCATGGACTCTGTTCATATAGACGGCGGCTGGTGATGGATCATGTACCATGGACTCTGTACATATAGATGTGGTCCATGGTACATGACCATCACAGCCGCCCATCTATATATACAGAGACCATGGTTCATGATCCATCACCAGCGGCCATCTATATGTACAGAGACCATGGTACAATATCCATCACCAGCCACATCTATATTTACAGAATCCATGGTACATGATCCATCACAAGCCACCATCTATATGTACAAAATCCATGGTACTGATCCTATCACCAAGCTCCATCTATAGTACAGAGACCATGGTACATGATCTAGCACCAGCCGCCATCTAATGTACAGAGTCCATGGAACATGATCCATCACCAGCCACCATCTATAGTCAAGAGACCATGGTACATGAATCTATCCACCAGCCGCCATCTATATGTACAGAGTCCATGGTACATGATCCATCACCAGCCACATCTATTGTACAGAGTCCATGGTACATGATCCATCACAAGCCGCCATCTATATTTGCAGAGTCCATGGTACATGAGACATCACCAGCAGCCCATCTATATGTACAGAGTCCATGGACATGATCAATCACCAGCCGCTACTATCTGTACAGAGTCCATGGTACATGATCCATCACCATTACCATCTATATGACAGAGTCCATGGTACATGATCCATCACATTACCATCTATATGTACAGAGGTCCATGGTACATGATACCATCACCAGCCACCATCTATATGTACAGAATCCATGGTACATGATCATCACCAGCTCCATCTATGTACTTAGATGGACATGATCCATTACCAGTCACACAGTCAAGTCCATGGTAATGACCATCACCAGCCGCCATCTATGTCACGAGTCATGGTACATGATCATCACCAGCGCCATCTATATGTACAAGTCCATGGTACATGATCCATCACTCAGCCGCCATCTATATGTGCAGAGTCCATGGTACATGATCCATCAGCAGCCACAATCTATATGTACAGAGTCCATGGTACTGATCCATCACCAGCGCATCTATAGTACAAAGTTCATGGTACAGATCTATCACCAGCCGCCATCTATATGTACAGAGTCCATGGTACTGATTCTCATCACGCCTGCCATTCTATATGTACAGAGTCCATGGTACATGATCCCATCACCAGCGCCATCTGATATGTACAGAGCCCTGGACGTGATCCATCACCAGCCACATCTATATGTACGAGTCGGATGTCATCACCGCGCCATTATATGTACAGATCATGTACATGAATCTCAACAGCCCACTATTGTAAGGTCCATGGTACATGCATCCATCACAGCCCCACTATATGTACAGAGTCCATGGTACATGACCATCACCAGCCCCATCGATATGTACAGAGTCCATGGTACATGATCTATCACCAGCCGCCCATCTATATTGCAGCCATGTACTGATCATCACACTATATCATCATGTACAGGCCATGGTACATTAGTAAGATGAGCGACACTAAAATGCTCGAGGGTAACTCTTTATTCGAGACGAACTTTCCGATGCTCGAGTGCCTCGTCTCGATAACGACCCCATTGAAGTCAATGGGAGACTCGAGAATTTTTCAAGGGGACCATGGTTCGGCGAATAAAATGTGTTAATTAATGAAAAAGAATGTCTTCTGATAAGTGATCAGATGTATGCAAAACTGCAATCTATTCTTCACTGTTCCGCGCGTATATTATCTCCCGACAAGTTAAACAGATGTGAAGAAACAGTGAAGAATAGAATAAACACAAGTGACCACAGATCATTTAAGTGAAAAACACAGTGAAGAATAGATTGAAGATGTTCTGCACATCGCTTAATTGTCGGGAGATACGCTGTCCCGGGATCCGCTGCTCTTCTTCCACTGAAGTCTCCCCGATGTCTCCGTGCACGATGTCTCCGTGCCCCTATGTCTCCGTGAGCCCATAGGTCTCAGGTGCCCATATTGTCTCCGTGCCATATGTTCCGTTCCCCGATGTCTCGTCCCATAGTCTCCGTGCAATGTCTCCGTGCCCGAGGTCTCCGTGCCCATATGTCTCCGTGCCCGATGTCTCCGTGCCCATATGTTTCCGTGCCCATAGTCTCCGTGCCCATAGTCTCCGGGCCCCGATGTTCCGTGCCCAATGTCTCCGTGCCCCGATGTCTCCGTGCACCGATGTCCTCCGTGCCCCGATTGTCTCCGTGCCCGATGCTCCGTGCCCATATGTCTCCGTGCCATATGGTCTCCGTGCCCATATGTGTCCGTGCCCCGATGTCTCCGTGCCGACTCCCCGATGTCTCTGTGCTGCTCCACGGTGTTCTCTGTGATGCTCTGTAATTGTGTCTCAGTTCCTGCTCACCGTGTTCTGCATGTCTCTACACCATATATATTGTTCTCACATACTATTTGTTCGCACCGTTCCGAGCGTAAGCTTCCGACAAGTAAGCCAAGATGTGCCCGAACACTGTAACTATTCTTCACTGTGGTTTTTCACTTAAATGATCTGTGTTCACTGTTTTTATCTATTCCTTCCATTGTTCTTCACTGTGTTTTTTTATTAAATGCTCGATAACTCGAGCAGTGGAAATACTCGTCCGAGCAACGAGCCGTCTCGAAGTAACCTAATGCTCGACGAGCATCAAGCTAGGACGAGCATGTTCGCTCATCTCTATACATGATTATCACCAGCCGCCATCTATATGTTACAGAGGCCATGGTACGTGATCAATCACCACCACCATCTATATGTACAGAGTCCATGGTACATGATCCATCACCAGCCACCATCTATATGTACAGAGTCATGGTACATGAGAAATCACCCGTCACCATCTATATGTACAGAGTCCATGGTAAGTGATCCACTCACCAGCGCCATCTATATGTATATTTCCATGCTGTATGATCCATTACCTTTACACAATATATGTACAGAGTCCATAGTACAGGAAACACCAGCCTCATCAAATGTATAGAGTCATGGTATATGACATGCGCATCTCTTTATATAGTTCAATGTTCTTGGGGTTGATTATCACTATCTGACATCTTTATCTGTAATCCATGGTAACTCAGAGGACTGGTACATGCCACTTCTGTGTCCTCACCTGCTCCCCTGAGCATTCTATCTGGGTCTAAAACCGGCTTACACAACAAACTCCAGGTGTTAGGACACACGAGCGGAGCAGCAGCTTGCGGGTGACACTCGAAGCACATGGTGAATATCTAAAACAAGTCCAAGGAAAGTTTCTCCGTTATATCGTGGTTGTCTTATTAGGAGGGCACCTGTTACATTCTCAGAGCCCTCAGGTTTCTTATCATGGATAATACATCTACATTGACGTCCAGTCCAGATAAGAAGACGCGTGAGCCCTGAGCTTTACAAACGTCATACTTGATTGTCCTGCCCAGAATTTGCTGGAGGTAACTGTGCAGCCGTCTCTAACCGGTAAGTCCCATTATGGACTATATGAAGACGACTATGAAATTAGTTCTTAACCAAAAGAAATGAGGTACAAAAAGAATGTTGAAAGAGTAAAGTTAAAAGACCAAGGCCCACATTATCAAAAACAGTGTAAACTGCACTAGGTACCAATGTCCTTTGTATAGTGCAGGGGGTGCGCAGTCCCGACTGTGCACTAAAATGCCCCTTTAGGTGCAAAATTGTGTCAATCGGGGAAGGAGCAGCCGCAACTACAACATGTGGGACCGCTTTATAATACTGTGCAAGTCTGACCTGAAATGATGTGGTAAAGAACATGGCGCAAGGGGCTTCAATAATTGGGGTGCCAATATCTCCAAACAAGACGAAGAAGACCAAAGAAAACAAGATCTTATTCCAGCAGGTAACGTGACGCAGACCCGAAACAGCACCACAATTGAGCAAGAAGGAATACAGTCCAGGAAGTCCAAGGCTTTAGAGGTATACACGTTACTGAGACTTATTTCTACTTCTCCAGTATTACAGAGATAGTTCCATGTAATGTGACTGCTCTAGGCAGTATTATAGACCCGGAGAAACTCTACAGGAGCGCGGGATTGTGGGAGCAATGGAAAACTTCAGATGATCGGCCACAAAGCTCCAATTCAATGTGATGTTCCAGATTTGTGGATGTGACCAGAACCTTCTATTATCCATTTCTTATCCTGCATTGCCCATGCGGAGGAAGTCTTCTGGCTAGTAAATCAGCGAGAAGTTTTGTACTTGTCTCTGGAGATCTGATTCGTCGGATAAATCAGGTTCATGCTCTGTAATTATGATGGTGAATTGAGGCCGTCAGGCAAGGGAATTGTACATGTGGCGGCCGCACCGGGACCTGAGATGTGAGGAGGGGGACGCCTCGCTCATCCACAGGTTGATTACAGAACGCTTTTTCATCGTCCTGGTGTAATTATGATCGGGTAAGGGAGGAGGCCTCAGCCCGCAGCGCCAGTCACCTGTCACCTGTTACACAGACACCCGGCTATGTGTAATAAAATGTATATACAAGGAGACTCATAGGTGATAGCATTTACATGATATTCAGTAATACACATAGCGGGACTATATTCTAGAGGGATATTAAACTGATTATCCGTAATACACATAGAGGACTATATACTAAGGGAATAATACAGATATACAGTACTACACATAGAGGGCTATATATACTCTAAGGATATAATAACATGATATACAGTAATGCACATAGAGGACTATATACTAAGGGATAAATAAATGATATACCAGTAATAACACATAGAGGGCTAGTTAGACTAAGGGATATAATTACATGATATACAGTAAATACCACATAGAGGACTTATTACGAAGGGCTATAATAACATGATATACAGTAATACACATAGAGGACTAATTACTAAGGGATATAATACATGATATCAGTAATACACATAGAGGACTATATACTAAGGGATAAAATACATGATATACATTAATACACATAGAGGATATATACTAAGGGGCTATAATACATGATATACAGTAATCACATAGAGGACTATATACTAAGGGGTATAATACATGATCTACAGTAAACAACATAGAGGACTATATACTAAGCGGGATAATACAATATACAGAATACACCTAGAGCCTATTACTAAGGGATATACTACATGATATACAGTAATAAACATAGAGTACTATATACTAAGCGGATATAATGACATGATATACAGTAATATACATAGAGGGCTATTATACTAAGGGATAAATACATGATATACGTAATACACATAGCGACTATATGCCACTAAGGGATGAATATCATGATTAAACCAGTAATACCCATAGAGGACTATATGCTAAGGAGAATTAATACATGATATACAGTAATACACATAGCGGACTATATACTAAGGGATATAATACATGATATCAGTAAGACATAGAGGGTTGTTTAATATACAAGGATCATATCCTGATTACATACTACACATAGAGGGACTTATACTATAAGGGATATAAACCAGAGATATACAGTAATACACATAGAGACTGATACTAAGGATACTAATACATTGATATACAGTTAAACACATAAGGACTATATACTAAGGGATATAATACCATGATATACATATGCACATAGAGGACCTATATACTACGGGATATACCCTGAATTTACCTAATTACACATAGAGGACTATATAACTAAGGGCGCTAATACATGTATACAAGTAATACACCTAGAGGACGTATATTACTAAGGGATTAATACATGATCATCGTAAACACATAGAGGACTATATACTAAGGGATATATAATGATATACAGTTTAATAACATAGAGTGCTATATACTAAGGGTATATAATACATGATATACAGTAATAAAGGATACTATGCTGTACAAAACACTAGAGGAATATATACTAAGGGATATAATACAGTATAATCAGATATATAACAGGTTTAAAATAACAGTCATACCAAGAGGACTAATATCTAGGGAGTGGATATCATACATGATATACAGTATACAACATAGAGGGCTATATACTAAGGGATATAATACTGATTACGTAATACACATAGGGACTATAACTAAGGGAGTATAATACATGATATACAGTAATACGACATAGAGGCTATACTAGGGATAAAGTACATGATATACAGTAATACCAAGAGGACTATATACTAAGGATATAATTACTGAATACAGTAATACACATAGAGGACTGATATACTAAGGGATATAATACAATCAGATATATACAGTAATACACATAAGGATCTATATCTAAGGGGTATAATACATGATATACAGTATACACATATAGAGATATATACTAAGGGATATAAATACATGAATAACAGTAATAACACATTAGAGGACTAATACTAAGGATATAATACATGAATATCGTAATACACAATAGAGGTCTATATACTAAGGGATATAATACCTGATATTACGTAATCACACTAGAGGAGCTATATACTAAGGATGAATATATCGTAACATGAGCTCTAGGGAAAAACTATACAGTATACACATAGAGGACTTATACTAGGGATATATATAAGACATGATATACAGTAATACACATAGAGGGCAATACTAAGGGGTATACTAAATGATATTACAGTAATACACATAAGACTATATACTAGGTATATAATACATGATTACAGTAGTACCATTGAGGGCTATATACAAGGGAGATAAAATATATACGTAATACACAGAGGACTATATCCTAAGGGATATAAGACATGATATACATAACACAAGAGGGACATTATACTAAGGATATGAATACTTGATATACAGTAATGATCACAAGAGGACATATACTAAGGGACTTAAGACATCTATATACATATACACTAAGAGGATTATCTAAATGGGATATACATACATTTTAACAGTACTACACATAGAGGCTATATACTAAGGGATATAATACATGATATACAGTAAATAACATAGAGGAGCTATATACTACGAAGGGATAATACTAGATATACAGTAATTACCCATAGAGGACATATACTACAGGAGATAATAATACGGATATACAGGAATTACACATAGAGGGCTATATTACAGGGATATAATAATTAGGTATACAGTAATACACATAGGGCTATATCTACAGGGGATATAATACATGTACATCCTATACACATAGAGGCGTATATACTAAGGATATAATACATGATATACGTAATACACATGAGGACTATGATAAGGGATATAATACATGATATACAGTTATATACACTAGGAGGACTATATACATAGGGTATATAACATGATATCAGTAATGACACTAGAGGACTGAATATAAGGGATGGATAAATACATGATATACCGTAAACACACTAGAGGACTGATATACTCAAGGATATAATACTATGATATAACAGTAATACACCATAGGGTCTATTAAGCTAAGGGATATAAACAATGATATACAGTAATACACTAGAGGGCTTATAACTAAAGGGGATATATAACATGATATACAGTAACTACAACTGAGGACTATATCTAAGGGGATATACATGATATACAGTAATACACATAGAGGACTATATCACTAAGGGATATATACATGATATACAGTAATACACATAGAGGAGTTATACTATAGGGATAATCTATAATCAGTAACACTGGAAGTATATAAGGCAGTAATACTATCCATAATACATAGGAGGCTATATACTAAGGGATATAATACATGATATACAGTAATACACATAGAGGACTATATAATAAGGCAATATAACTACACTGATATACAGTAAAACATAGCGGACTATATACTAAGAGTGATATAATACAATGATTATACATTATCACATAGGGTACTATATACTAGGGATATAATACATGATATACAGTAATGTACGCAATACGAGAGACTATATACTAAGGGATATGGGATACTGGATACAAGTATAACATGGGATAGTCAATAGAGGGATGGGAATGATATAGCATTCACATAGAGACATATACTGTGGGGGATATAATACATGATATACCAGTAATACTGCACATGAGAGGAGGCTATATACTAAGGGTATAATACATATATACAGTAATACACATAGAGGACTATCTTACCTAAGTGATATAATACATGATAACAGTAATTACACTAGATGGCTATATACTAACGGATATAACATGCATATACATTAAACCATAGAGGACTATATACATAGGGTATATACAGTAGTATACCGGATACACTAGAGGACTTATACTAGAGGATATAATCATGATATACAAGTATGACCATAGAGGACTATATACTAAGGAATTAATAATGATATGAAGTACTACAAATAGATGCACTATTACTAAAGGGTATATACATGATATACATATCAACACATAGGAGGACTAATATAAGGGATATAATACATGTATATACAGTAATTACACATAGAGAGACTAATATAAGGGATTATAAACATAATACCAGTAATACACATAGAGGAACTATATACTAAGGAAGCTATTAATGATATCAGTAATACACATAGAGGACTATATACTAAGGGATATAAATCACATGATATACAGTAGACACCCTAGAGGACTATATACTAAGGATATAATACTGATATCAGTAATACACATGAGGACTATATACTAAGGGATATGATACATGAATACAGTAAACAAATAGAGACTATATTACTAATGGGGTAAATACATGATATACCTAACCAGAGTAATCTTAGATTTCACATAGGACTATAATAGCTAACATGATATCAGAAAGCTAGAGTAGACACTAAGGGATATAACTAACATTATACCAGTAATACACATAGAGGGTCTATATACTAGGGGATATATACATGATTACAGTAATAACACATAGACTGCATATACTAAGGGGTATAATTTACATGATATTCACAGTAATACACATAGACGGACTATATCAGGGAATCTATCCGATACCAAGGCATATATAGTATACATGATAGACAGTAATACACATAGAGGCTGGCATAATACTTTAAGGGATATAATACAGATGTACAGTAATACACATAGAGGACTATAATACTAAGGGGTATAATACGACTGATATCATAGTATAACATCAGAGGACTATAATACTAAGGAATAATACTGCATATCACAGTAATACACTAGAGGACTATCTCTAAGGGATAATACAGTGATCAGAACAGTAATACACATAGAGGCTATTACTAAGGGATTATAATACATGATATACAGTATACACATGAGGACTAATCTACAGGAGATATACATGAATACATGGTATAACAGGATCAATCAATGAGGGACTATAACTACAGGATGATACATATCAGTGAAGACACATAGAGGACTATATACTAAGGGAGTATATACATGATATACAGTGACATACCATCGAGGTCTATACTACTAAGGATTTAAATACATGATATTAGAGTAAACACATAGACGGACATATCTAAGGGGTTAATACATGATATACAGTACTACACATAGAGGGCTATATACTAAGGATATTAATACAATTAGAGTATACAGTATAGAGCTGTCTACCAGGATATAATCCTGATATAGGTAATCCTGAGAATCAAGGGATATAATACTAATATAAGTAATAACATAGAGGGCTATATACTAAAGGGGATAATCATCATGAATGATACAGTAATACACAAGAGGACTAGATACCTAAGGGATATAAACATGCTAACAGTAATACAATAGAGGACTATTACTAAGGGATATAACATGAAATACAGTAATCCACACATAGAGGTTACTATTAATACTAAGGGATATAAATACATATATACAGTAAGAACATAGAGGTCTATATACTAAGGCGGATATAAATCCTCATGATGTACAGTAATACACATAGAAGGACTCTATACTAGGATATTAATCATGATAAACAGTATACACTAGAGGCTATATACTAAGGGGTTAAGACCATGATCTGCAGTAAAGAACATAGAGGGGCTATTACATAAACGTCAGCCCAAGGATAAAAACATAGATATAATAAAATGAACTAAAGACGGAGGCTAAAAATTAATGAAACTAAGTGATATAATACCTATATACAGTAAGATCACATAGAGGGCTATATACTAAGGTATAATAATACTGATATTACAGGTAATACACATAGAGGCTATATACTAAGGGATATAACATATTAATTAGTACATAAAGACTAGGATAGTACAGATATACAAACACCTAAGGAGCTATATACTAAGGGATATATACATGATAGTACAGTAAATACATACTAGAGACTAGTATATAAGGGATTATATACATGGTAATACAGTAATACACATAGAGGATTACTAAATAATACTTGAATCGTCTAAGAGGTATATATATAAATCATGATATTCAGTAATAACATAGAGGAATACTACTAAGGAGATATAACTACATGATATAATAATACACATAGAGACTATATCTAAGGGTATATACCATGATATACAGTACTACATAGAGAATATAGATTAAGGGATATAATACATGATATACCTAATACACATGAGGGCTATCTTATATAAGGGGATATAATTGATATGCAGTAATACACATAGAGGACTAATACTAAGGGTATATCCTGATATACAGTAATAACGACATAGAGGACTTAATATATAAGGTATATCATGATATACTCTAATACACATAGAGGGATATACTAAGGATAATATACCATGATATTACAGTAATCACATGAGGACTATATACTAAGGGATATAATAACATGAAACAGTAATACACATAAGCCACTGATATCTAAGGGATATAATACATGATTATAGTAAACAAAGAGGACTATATACTAGGGATATAATACTGATATCGTAATACCATGAGGCTATATACTAAGGGAACTGAATACATGATATACAGTTGAATACACATAGAGGACTATATACTAAGGGATTATACTGATATACAGTAATACACATAGAGGTCTATATACTAAAGGGATATATACATGAATATACATAATACACATAGAGGACTTCTAGACTTAAGGGTATAAGATTCATTATATACAGTTAATACACATAGGGAGGACTAATACTTAGGGATTAAATAACATAATAAATAAAGGCTATTTATGTATAAATAATGTATACAGTATCACATAGAGACTATAGACTAAGGAGATAAACATGATATACATCATACACCATAGAGGGCTTCATATATAAGGGGATAAACTATATGACTTATACAGTAAATACATCGGGAACTATATACATACAAGGGATTAATACATGATATACCGTAATACACTATAGGGCTATATACTAAGGGATTAATACATGATATACGGAACAATAGGGGAAGGGCATCATCTAAGGGATAACAGAGGCAGAACACAAGTATACTAAGGTATAATACACGATATACAGTAATACCGACAATAAAGGGCTATATATTCAGTATACCTAAGGGTATATCTAGGTAACATGATATACAGTAATTACAAAAGAGGTAATATATACTACGGGATATAATACATGAGTATACACGTAATACACATAAATACTACAGGTCCTATAAATTACAGTATACCTAAGGTATATTGGATATAATAAATGATATACAGTAATTACACATAGCGGGCTATATCTAACTAAGGCGGATATAATACATGATATACAGTAATCACACATAGAGGACTATATACTAAGGGAAATAATACCTGGTATACAGTAACTAAACATAGAGGACTATATAACTAAGGGGAATATAATACCAGGATATACAGTTATACAACCTAGAGGATAATAATACTAAGGCTATAATACAATGAATACCAGTAATACACATATAGGGCTATAACTAAGGGATATAATACTGATATAACAGTTATACACATAGAGGACTATATTACTAAGGGTATAATACATGATATACAACAGTAAATACACATATGAGATGCTATATACTAAGGATATAATACAGATATCCAGTTAATCACCAGAGAGGATATATTACTAAGGGATATAATAGCATGATATACAGTGAATACACATAGTAGGATATATACTAATGAGAATATCCAGGATATAAACAGCTACTACACCATAGAGGGACTATATACTAAGGATATACTACATGATATACAGTAATTACACATAGAGGGACATATCACTAAGGGATATAACTATATACAGATACACATAGGGCTATATACTAAGGGATATAATAAATATATGATATACAGTAATACACATAGTAGGCTATACATAAGGGTATAATACTGACTACAGTAATACACATAAGAGACTATATATAAAGGATATAATACATGATAGACTAATTACACATAGAGGACTATATACTAAGGGACGATATACAAATACATATATAAGTAATAACATAGAGTGCTATATACTAAGGGATATAAACATGAATACAGTATACACATAGACGGGCTAATATACTAGGACCTGATATTACGTATACAATAGAGAAATAAATAAGCAATACTGATAAATAACACTAGGAGATATTAGGGATAAAACTATATACGTTAATAGAGGACTAATACTAAGTTTACATGATATCAGTAATTACACATGAGGGCAATACTAAGTGATCTAAATACATGATATACAGTAATACACATAGAGGACCTATATACTAAGGGATATATACTGATCATACAGTAATCAAATAGTAGGACAATACTAAGGTGATAATACATGATATACAGGAATACACATAGAGGACTATATAACTAAGGAGAGATATACAATGATATACAGTAATTTAATCATAGAGGCTATATACTACGGGATTACATACTATGATATACGAGTAATACACATAGATGGACTATATTATACTAAGGATTATAATACATGGTATACAGTAATAACACATAGAGGACTATATTACTAAGGGATATATAACATGATTTATACAGTAACTGACAATAGAGGCATATACAAGGGATATAATACTTATACTCACAGTAAATTAACAATAGCGGACTATATACTAAGGGTTAATATACATATATACCAGTACTAACATAGGAGGAGGCGAGATTACTAAGGGATATAATACATGAGTAGATTAATAATACCCGAGGGCACATATACTAAGGGATATAATACATGATATAACAGTAATAACCATAGAGGACTATATACTAAGGAGTTAATACCTGATATACAGTATAACTCCATGAGGGCTATATCCTAAGGGAGATATATACTGAATATACGTAATAAACTCAGTGAGGCTATATACTAAGGGTATAATACAGATATCAGATACAGTAATATCACATAGAGGCTATATACTAAAGATATAATAACTGATATACAAGTAATACCACATAGAGGGCTAGGTATACTAAGGATATAATAGATGATGTCAGTGGAATACACATGAGGGCTATATACTAAGGAATAATACATGATAGTACAGTAATACACCATAGAGGACTATATACTAAGGGGTATAATACGATACAGTAACAAGAGAATTCAGTATAAATCGATTCATTATCCATAGAGGACTAAACTAAGGGATATTAGCACCATGATATACCAGTAAAGCCACCATAGAGGACTATATACTCGAAGGGATATAAAACATGATATACCAGTAATACACATCAGAGACTAATAATATAGGGTTATACTACATTGGAATAACGTAATACAAACTAGAGGGACTATATCTAAGGGGATATAATAATGAATACAGTCAATACACATAGGGACTATATACTAAGAGATATAATACAATGTTACAGTAATAACATGAAAGAGACTATATACTAAGGGGATATAATACATGATATACAGTAATACCCATAGATGGACTATATACTAGGAGGTATAATACATGATATACAGCATACACCTAGAGGAAAACTTATAATAAGGTGATAATACATGTATTACAGTAATACACTAGAGGGACTCATAACTAACTAAGGGATATATACATGGTATACAGTAATACACATAGAGGACTAGATACTACAGGTATAATACTAATGATTCAGTAAAACCATAGAGGACATATACTTAGGGATAAAATACATGATATACCATCAATACACATAGAGGAGCTATTACTAAGGGGATATCATATGATATACAGTAATAACACATAGAGGGCTTATAACTAGAGATACTAATACATTATATACAGTAAAACATAGAGGATATATACTACAGGGATCAACTACAGAGATACAGTAATACACTAGAGGACTATATAACTAGGGATATATACATGACTTACTATTAATTACACAGAGGACTATTAACTAAGGGATACATACATGCATATACAGTAAGACACATAGAGGAACTATATACTATAGGGCTAGTAAACATGATATACAGTAATACCATAGAGGATATATTACATAGCTGGATATATAAATGATATACAGTTATACACATAGAGACTATATAACTAAGGGGATATATAAATATACGATTAAATAAGAGGACAGCTATATCACTAAGGGATATAATACATATATATAGAATACACATAGAAGGACTATATACTAAGGGATATAATCATGAATACAGTAATACAACTATAGAGGACTTATACTAAGAATAATAATGATATACTAATAACAGAGGCATATACAGGGCATTCGATAATAACAATAAAGGAACTATATACTAAGGATATATGTTACGTAATACATAGAGAAGTATATACAGGATGAAATACTGATTCAGAACAACCTAGTAGGGACACTATACATAAGAGGAATAAATCATGATATACAGAATACATATAGAGGCCTATATACCTAGAGATATAATAACATGATATAACAGTAAATACACATAGAGACTTTAATACTAAGGATATAATACATGATAACAGTAATACCACCCATAGAGACTATATACTAAGGAGATATAATATGATCATACAGTAATATTACATAGACGACTGTATTACTAAGGTTTATATACATATACTACCAGGTATACAACATAGCATGTTAGGATCTACTGTATACATTAGCAGTGGCTATATACAGTAAAACATTTGATTACAGATCACATATAGAGGACTAATATAACTAGGGATTATAATACAGTGATATAACAGTAATACAATAGAGGACGACTATTACTAAGGTTTAATAATGATATATCCAGTAATACTACATAGAGGACTTATATACTAAGGGATATACAACAATGAATAACAGTAATACACATAGAGGACTTTACTAAGGTATAATAATGGATATACATCACATAGGGCATATAAGGACTATCAATGATCACATAATCACATAGAGACTCTATACTAAGGGAAATATACCATGATATACAGTAATACATAGAGGACTATATACTAAGCGGATATAATACACGGATATACAGTAACCACATAGTAGGACTATTATATCTAGGGAGTATAATACACTGATATCAGTAAGCACATGAGGAACTATATCTAAGGGGTATAAACATGCTATACAGTAATACCCATAGAGACTATATACTAGAGGTTATATAATAACTGATATACAGTAATACACACAAGGGACTAATATAAGCGGGATAACATAATACGTAATGAGGACTATATACTAAGCTAATACTGACAGTAAAAAGAGGAGCTATATCCTAAGGGAGTTAATACTAGTATACGTAATCCACATAGAGGCTATATACTAAGGGATATAATACATGATATAAGAGAATACATCAGAGGAACTATATACTTAAGGGATTAATACATGATATCAGTAATACACATAGAGGACTATTACTAAGGGATATAACACATATATACAGTAATACACAATAGAGGGGCCTATACTAAGAAGGATATAATTACAGTATGACAGTAATACCACCTCAGAGCTATATCAAGGGATCTAATACAATATACAGATATACACATAGAGGACTATATACTAAGGGATATAATAATAATATAACAGTAAATACAACATAGTAGGCTATTTATACTAAGAAGGATACATACATGATATACAGGTAAGTATCACATATAGGACCTATATACTAAAGGATTATAATACATGATATACAGTAATACACATAGAGGACTATATAACTAAGGGATATAATACATGATATACAGTAAACACATGAGCTTATACTAAGGGGATAGAATACATGGAATATACAGAATACACATAGAGGACTATTGACTAAAGCGGATATTATACATGATATAACGTAAAAATAACATTAGAGGATATAATACTAAGGGATATAATACATAATACGTAATACACATAGAGGACTATAATACTATAAGGATATAATACATGATATACAGTAATCACCTAGAGGATAAGGGATATCTAC
Source organism: Engystomops pustulosus (assembly GCA_019512145.1). Classification (NCBI taxonomy): domain Eukaryota; kingdom Metazoa; phylum Chordata; class Amphibia; order Anura; family Leptodactylidae; genus Engystomops; species Engystomops pustulosus. The sequence goes on along the minus strand of WNYA01000739.1, from coordinate 46,002 downwards.
ATGATTATAAACCCATATAGGCTATAGGATATAATACTGATATACAGTACATACAACAAGACGAGATTCAATACTAAGGCTGTATACAGATATACCAGTAATTCACACATAGAGACTAATACTAGGGTAATATAATACATGATAATACAGTAATACACACATAGGGCTATATCCTAAGGGGTTAATTACATAATACATAATACCATAGAAAGGGCTATATAACTAGGATATAATACTATTATGTAATAGACCAGCTTATTAAGGGACACATGATAGTACATATCATATGAGGGACTATATATAGTCATGAATATCAGTAATACACAGTAGAGGACAATTACTAAGGGGTATATATACAGACTATACAGTAATACACCACTCGAGGTCTAATATCTAAGGGATATAATACATGATATACAGTCATACACATGAGCCTATATACCTTAAGGGCATAATACAGATTATACGTATACCATAGTAGGGACTATATAATCGAAGGAGTATAATACATGATATCAGTAATACCACATGAGGGGCTATATAACTAAGGATATAATACATGTATACAGTAATACAACATAGAGGTTATATACTAAGTGGATATAATACAGATAACCATTAATACACAAAGAGGCTATCAGTACTAAGGGATATAATACATATATATCAGTATACCATAGAGGGACTATATACTAAGGGATATAATACATGAGATAGTATAACACGATATCTAATATATACATTTACAGTATAAAAGGACTATATACTAAGGGATTATGACATATATGAACATACAGGAATACACTAGGGATTACTAAACTAAGGGATATAATACATGATATACAGTAATACACATATAGAGGTGCATTACTAAAGGGATATAATAAATGATATACAGTAATACCAAGGGCAATATAGGGAAAAACTATATACATAAACACATAGAGGATATCAAAGGTATACATGATACTACATTAATACACATAAGGCTATTACTAAGGGGGATTAATACATTGATATACAGTAATACACATAGAGGACTATATACTAAGGGATATAATTCATGATATACACAGTTAATACACATAGCAGGGCTATATCTCAAGGGATATAATACATGATATACAGTAATACACATAGAAGGACGCATATACTAAGGGATATAACAGGATATACGTAATACACAATAGGGGATAATACTAAGGGATATATACATGTATATACAGTATTACACATAGATGACTATATACTAAGGGGGAATAATACATGCTAGAAGTAAAGTAATACACATATAGGGCTATATACTAAGGGGTAAATACATGAATACAGTAATACCCATAAGAGGACTATAGACTAGGGATTAATAAATGATATACATGTAATACACATAGAGGGTCTATCTACTATAAGGGATATAATACATGATATACAGTAACTTACACTACTAGAGGGCTATATACTAAAGGGAATATACTGATGATTTACAGTAATACACATAGAGGACTAGATACTAAGGGAAATAATACATGATACCTACAGTAATACAACATAGAGGACTATTACTAACGGGATTAAACATGATATACAGTCATACACAAGAGTACTATATACTAAGGCGATATAAATAATACATGATATACAGTAATACACATGAGAGGACTATATACTAAGGGATATAATACATTGATATACAGTATACCATAAGGACCTATAACTAAGGATAATAACATGCTATAACAGTTAATTACACATAGAGGGACTATATTACCAAGCGGGTTAATACATGTATACAGGAATAACAAGAGGCTATATAAGGGATAAATCCATATATACAGTAAAATGGACTATACTGAAGGATAAATAACAGTACAAATACACATAAGAGTGATATCAATACTGGGTTATAATACATTGTATTTACAGTTAAGCACAACAGTAGAGGACTATATACTAAGGGTATTTAATAATTTACAGATACTGGTATATACTAGGTAATAATGATAGACTAACACATAGAGGGACTAGTATCCTAAGGATTGATATAATACATGATATAAGTAATAACCATAGAGGTCAACCTAGTATAACTGAACAGTAATACATAAAGGAATAATACAGTGAATAAAGATACAGTACTACAATAGAGGACTATAATACAAGGGATATAATACATGATATCAGTAGCCACATAGAGGAACTATATATAAGGGATATAATACTGATATACAGTAATACCACATAGAGACGCTGCTATTATATCTAAGGGAGTTCATAATACATGATATACAGTGAATCCACATAGAGGACTATATACTAAGGGATATACATATACATGAATATAGAGACTAATACCCTAAGGGACTGTAATACTAATGATATCATAATACACTGAGGCTATATTAAGGAATATTAATATATCAGTGACACTAAGGCTATATACTAAGGGTATATATTGACTATGATATGACCAGTAATACACATAGAGGGCTATTGTGACTAAGGGATATAATACAGATATGCAGTAAAAATACCAATAGAGGACTATATACTAAGGGAGTAATATACATGATATAGTACATACACTAGAAAGGGCTATTACTAAGGGATATAATCATGATATACAAGTAATACACTAGAGGACATTAATACTAAGGGAATTACATAATGATATATCCAAGTAATACACACGAGGACTAATAATAGTGGATATAGACACATTGATGTACCAGTAATAATCACACATAAGGTGACTTATACTAGGGAATAATACTCTGATTATCAGTAAGTAACACTAGAGGGTCTATATACTAAGGGATCTAATGACATGTATAAGTAAACCACATAGAGTTACTGCCTCATACTAATGGATAAATAACATGAATACAGTATACACCTAGAGGGCTAATATACTAGGGATAATCAACTGATATACAGTTATACCAAACTAGAGGACTATATACTAAGGGATATAATACATTATATACGGTAATCACATAGAGGACTATATACTAGGGATAAATACATGAATATACAGTAATAACCATAGAGGGACTATATACTACGGGATTAATCATGAATTACATCCATACACCTAGAGGACTTATGAACTAAAAGGGATATAATTACATGAATATCCGTAATCCCATAGAGGTCTATCTACTAAGGGACATAATTAGCGATTGAGCTCGTTCGAGCATTAGCGTAACGGCGAAACTGCTGCTTCGCTCGTGCTTCGGGAACGACTATATTTAGCCAGCCTCGAGAAAATGGCTCCTCCGCCTTTTGCTTTTTGGCGGCCAGAAAACAGAGCCATCCCAGCCCGGAGATTCTGCACTCCACCCCGCATGACGTGGTCACCCTTACAACGTCGTAAAGCAGTGGGTGTTGGCTGGCCTGAATTCAGGTGGACCCTGGAATAGCTAGCCCCGCCTCCTCCGCTGCTGGAATTCTTCTGTGTCCTGGAGGCCCGCTATGGAGAAGCTGCTGCTGGTCATGGAAAAGCGTTAGGGTTGTTTTATATTAGCTTTACTGTAGGCAGGAGGGAGTTCTACAATCACCCAACACAAGCCCTTTAGGTCTAGAACATATATTTTTTTTCTTGCTCCTTGTGGCTGGGCTTGCTGGCACTAGAAGTGCAGCTAGACCATCTTGTGAAGTAATTTGCAGGAGACTGGGACCGTTGTGTTATTGCTCTTAAGGTGAACACCCATACCCTCTCAACACCCTAAGTGGTGGGACATTTTTTTTTTAGGGGTTTGGATTGAATTAAGGCACAGTCCTGACAGTTTTCTCGTTTTACTTTTTATTGTTTGTTTCTAAATAAAATCAAGCAGGCACAGCACAACATCCAGTTTGTGTGCTGTCATGGTAGGTTTTAACACGACCCATAGAAATCATCATCACCTTCTTTGGGTGCTGGTGGATTTCTTCTGCCATTTTTTTGTTACAAACAACACACAAAAAATTGTACAATTAACACTTTCATTTTGAAAATTGTTGTATCCGAGGGGCTAGGGGTAGGGATATAGGGCGTGGGAGTCCAACTAACCGCAGGGGGTCCAGAGCCGTGGTCCCCTGGGCGGGGTGAGACCCCAGCCCCTGCTTGATAGGGACAGGTAACGCCAACAGAGCTACACTCCCTAGCTTTCACATTCTCAAGTTACTGGGAACCTCGGTGGTATAGCACTTTTTTTTGATGCCCCATAATATTGCGAACAGGTGATGTCGTGTATTGCGGAACAATGCTTCGAGCCATTGTCCACCAGTCCAGTCTTCCACGCATTCCCGCCATGTCACCGAAAGCGCACTCTCCAGCTCTTGCCTCCAGCCTCCTCTCCACCTCAGCCTCGCTTCCCCGCCAGTCTGCCCCCGTCCCAGAAAATTTTGGCATTTTACAAAAACCGCCATACTCTGAGGAACTGTTTTCCTGGACCCCTCCCAGATTCACAAACAACACTTGTCCGGTTTTTGGCTGACTGAGCAATTTCCCCGATGCCCAGAGTTTCTTTCTCCCCCCCCACTCGGATCTCTGTGTGCGTTTTGATCGAACAGGGCAACTCTTCAGGAACAAGTGCGTATGGCGTAAGAAGTGGTTTAAAGAGGTGTCGGATGATGAGCGACACCGTTGTCCAGACGTGGTGAGTTGTTGTCGGCATTAAATCCGAGGGTGGGAGCAGACTAGGGTGAAATCGGAGGATGATGAGGTGACAACCCCAAGGCTTGGGTTGATAGGCCGGTTGAACACAGTGCTTTTCTGAGAACGGATGCATCCTCGATGAGAACAATGTTTTGCTGAAGAGGCAGTGGTGGGCAGACGGAGAGGCAGGGCCAAGCTGGTGCCAAATCAGCCGCCAAATTTTTTCACGTAGTGAAGCTTCCCCTGGCGGGGGCTAGATTTTTCTGGAGGTTCTATTAAAGAACACCCGGATGACCCACGGATTGTGGTGTGCTACCTTGTGGCAAACACCAGGAGTCAGCAGGGTTCCCCCAATACCACTAACCACCACCCTTAAGTCAAAGGCATAATGAAAATGCCTAAACACCTCACTTCAATGAGACCAGGCGGTTCAAAACTCCGGCGGGCACAACCACTGCCCTTCGCCCTGTGGGTCTCTGCTTAGTCAGACCCCTGCCCAGGACCACGGCCCCAAACACCTCCCAATCGAAACCCCCTCCAAACGAGCATCCACCAATGTCTCCATGCGCAGCGTTCAGCTGTCTATAACCCAAGACGCCTGAACCGCAAGAGGAAATACATGTGCACCCACCCAACCGACGCCCCAATCCCCTCACCGTTCCACATCTCCCAAATGACTCATCCTGGAGATGCTGCCCTATAAGGCTGGGTAGAGACCGAGGGCCCCTCACAAACCTCAATGGCGGTGGCCCACCCTTCGTATTATTTCGGGTCCCCATCCGCCACTAACTTTTTCCCCGATGTGTTCCGTCCCAGCCCCCCTGCACCAGCACGTGTCATACAACATCATTCCGTGCCCGACAACGTTGACGTAGTGTTGCCGGGCAAGGGCCCATTATATTCGCTGACGCAAACATTGGGTTAACTTGGTGGAGGCTTGGGACCGATCCCTGACCCTGGGGCTTGCCATATACTGCCAACTCGAGGATTGCGCGGCCTACCCTTGTTCAGGTCTCTCAGGCCTACTATGTCCTCCTCCACTCCCCCTCCCACCTCCTCCTCCCCCGAAATTACCATCCTTTGGGCATGGCACCACCATCGTCCCGTAGCTCTAGGCAACAGCAGCAGTGGCCGTCCGCTAAGCTACACATGGTGTGCTTCAAACGGCTTAGATCCCCCCTAGGCTATAAAGGACACACACCGCCAAGAGCTATTACAGGCAAAATGCAAACACCGGTGCGAGAAGAGCATCTGTTGCTGGCAATACCGCTGAACCTGATCAGCCAGGCATGGTTGTGTTGACATGCCGTAACCCCTTGTAGTGCTCTTGCCACTCTGCAACCTGACACGGTGTGCCATCCTGGCCCAATTTGTTTTTTAAAGCTCATAGTTTTCAACCAACACAACACCGCGTTTCCCCTCAAGGACATACCCCCTCTGTCTGATTTGGCTCACGAAAGGTGCCGCCGTATCTGGTTGCCCTTTTCAGGAAAGTGCCAGCACAGATGCTGCCACTCTCAGGTGCAGCCAGCGCGCCTACAACTGCCCGCTCACCAAACTGTTTTGCTAAAGTGCCCACGGGTTGGAATTCACATTAACCAGTTATCCAAGTTTACCAGAAAAGCCGCATAGCGATTTTTGACTTTGCCAGATGGTCAACTACTTTCCACCAGAACTGGTAGTCCATGTCAGTCACTTTCCTAATCTACAATGAGGAGGTGGACTGGATGTCTATATCTGCAGATGCGAAGTAACTTTGAGGAGTCCCACAGATGGGGTCAATGGTGATTGCCGCCAGCATGAGCCTTACCATCCCGCTGCTGGCTTGGCCTGTGAAAAAACTCTCTTCTCTGGCCTGGTCACATGATTCGGAAGCCTTTTGCTCCTCGTCCAAGAGAACGTGGGAAGAAGATAGATTCCCCTTGTTTGAAAAGCCAAATCACGCCCGTCAGGTCTGTTTCTCAGTTTCTTCTTCCTCAGCGCATGATCGGCGGAGTTGGAGGAGGCGGAGAGTAAAAGAGGGGGGAGAATGTTTTGGAGCATTGCTCAGTGCTTCCTTTCATCGTGTCATGGGCAGAAGAGAGGAGTTGGAGGAGTATGAAATGGGAGTCATCCAGTGAGTGACTTCTGCGAGTTGGTACCTCCTCCCTGGCGCATTATGGCCGATTTTCATGCTAGGCTGCCCGTGATCCCGTGGTACCCCCCTCACGCCGGTTCGAAAGAATTTGGATCATTAATTTCCAAGCCCCGATTACTGGGTAATTTTACTCTCCTGGACCCAAGGACCAAGCACAAATCTTTCCCCTCTCATCCCTGTAGAGAAGGAGTGTGAGAATTCATGAAACCAGCAGGGCCCTGGTGCACAAGCTGAAACGTAATTTCCCTTCTGACCCCTTCGGACAGCGCTACGGGCAGAGGGCCGTACTTTCTGCGGGACAAGTAGGGGTAGAGTAGGGCGAGCAGGCAGCTTTTTCTCCAGCCTGTCAGTGGTACGCACCGCTTTAAAAAGCCTTTTCCAGTTTACATGTCCCCCACCCACGCATACACTGGTCCACCTGTCCCCAGGCTTTCGTCGCGGCTGAAGTAGGGCTGATGACTTTTTACGGAAAGATGTGAGGGAGTACGTAAGCTGACCCATAACCATCGGCCTAAATGATCACACCAAACATCTCCCTACAACTACTGGTTTCAAAGCTGGAATGTGGGCACTACCTGGCCACTGTACTCCTTGGGGGTTCTTCCTGCCCTGTGGGGGCCGCTATCCGTGTTGTTTCTTGGATAGCGTGTTTCAGTGCAGCTGGTGGCATCATCACCGATAAGCGTACACCACGCCTGTCGACTGACAGAGCGCTGACAGGCTGACTCTTTAATCGATATAAAGCCTGGATTTCTTCAGATTTCCCATTCTCCACCAGTTTGAATAAGCCCTTTCAACCTGGACTCATTTATTTATGCACTCCTGCCCTTCCCTCCCCAGTTTCCCTCCTTTCTCCTCCTCTTTGTCACAATAAGCAGAGGAACTGGTGCTATTTTTTTGCCTGGCTCCTAGCTATTGTAACTCTTGTATTTAATTTTTTTCTCCTTCTCTGGAGGGCCACCTACCCGTCCTCTGTTTTTTAGACACACAATTTTTTGGCAGTGCCCATACAGGCAACTCAATCTATTTTAATTTTTCTGGAGGACCACCCACCTACCTTTCTCCTCTGTTGAAACTTTTTTTGGACTGGGACTGGGCCGCATACGACAACTATCCAAATTGGTAAATTGTCTCCAGAGCATTCCTCGACACTTCGTCTTTAATAGCCTGCCCTCCACCACAAATTGTCTCCATGTGCTACCGTACACCTATCATCTCCATAGCTGCCAGCCTCCCCAAAGTCGTCCATATAGCTGCCTCCATACAATCGCCCCCTTATATCAAACGAGTCAAACGGGCTTGTGTCAGGCAGATTTTGGGTTTTTTTCATGGCTTCCCCAACATCAACTTTGTTAAACTTTGTCGCCAACCCTGCTGCCTAATAATCCTAACATGTACTGCAAACTTTTATCTTCTATCAATGTTATTTCTGCGCTTCTTGCGCACTGTTTACATCCCCCTCCCCTACCAAACCGACAATTTACTATGAGAACACTACTACAACTTGGATCTTATACAAAAGGTTTTTCTTAGAAGTGCCGGTTTTTAGGCACCCCGCCCTGCTTTGAAAATTATAATTTTTTCAAAGTAAAACGCTTTCTGACCCCCAATGCCCATTTTGGTTTGGGGATGGCAAGGCCGAAGGCGGGGCTTGGACAGGCCGAAAGCTCGCCTGGCAGCGGAGCGCCCTCCATCCCAACATCCACTAACATAGTTTTAACTGCAGCACCTTTAATCTATACTAGTTCACAGTTCCACACACTTGGCCTTTCACTGCCTCCATACATGGTCCCCTTAATCAAACAAGCTGTGTCAGGCAGCTGTGTCAGGGGCAGAATTTTACGGGTGTTTCCCCATCATCTCACACACCAATACATAAGGTAACTTCCGCCCATCTGGGTCGCCGCCATGATGCGGGGGGACCTGGAGTTTTCAATCATAGGCGAGATGCAATATGGATGCCCGCCATACTGTCATCTGTAACCCCTTTAGAAGCTCCCGCGCCATAGCTGTAACACTCACACTTCCACTATTATAGAGCGCTCAGCGGGCAGTACAGCTACTGCGCGAGCGCATGGAATTATAGAAATTGTCACCACGGGTCGTTGAGACGTTGTGACATCCGGGATTACTTTGGGGTAACAGAGGCAGGAGGAGTTTTCCTGTATCCGTCACCCTTGAACCAATCAAATCGGTCCCGCCCGCTGATCGGCCTGTGATTGGCCAAGTCAAAACCTTACTGGTCCAATTACAGTGTTTTTTGGCTAAAAAACGTGGTTTTTAGCCCCTTTCCCTCTTCCTCCAAGCGGCACCATTTTGGTTTTGGTTATCGCTGGAGAGAGGAAAGAGCTTACTGTTGGTGGCACCAACATATCCAACACCTTTACACACACATAGCTTAGTTGTTCTGTTCTGATCCTTATCTGGGATCCCTTTGTTTCCCTACCAAATCCCTATCCCTATCTGTTTTTTTATTTTTCCTGTTGTCCTGTTGGTTTGTCCCTGTGTGATCGGCTTTTGTGGTGGTATCCCCGTGTCTTCCTTCCGTTTTTCCCTGTCTTTCCTTCTGAAACCCAAGTGGCGCTGTGTTACGCTGTTTCCTGCACTGGACGCCTTTTTCAGTTCGCCGGTATGATTAGCGCTTGCACAGAATCTTTAGCAAGGTTAGTTACTTTGTCTTAGTACACCCGAAGTTCACGTGTAGAGGACACAGGAGGAGTTGAGAGGAGGGAGGAGGGGGTATATTAGCATCTGACATATAGGGTTCATTTTGTTAAGCGCCCTTTTTTTGTTGCGCGGTGCAAACAGAGGTTTTTTTTTTTTTTTTCGGTGCCTGGTAATCTTTTTTTTCCAGAGCGCCGTAGTGTAACCCGTAGTTGGGTGCCTTACTATTATTTTATTTTTTTTTTTTTTTTTGTGTGTGCCTATCGGTTGTGCGCTTGTCCGTGTAGTTTGTTGTGCGTCATTAATCTTTTTTTTTTTTTTGGGTGTGCTATCGGTTGGCTTTGTCCCGTGTAGTTTATTAGCGCATTATTTTTTTTGTGTTTGCTTCTGTGCGGCTTGTCGCGGGTAGTTTAGGCAACTTGTTTTTTTTTTGTGGTGCCCATCTGTTGGGGCGGCTTGTCCGTGTAGTTTAGTGCACATTAATTTTTTTTTGTGTGTGCTATCTGTGCGGCTTTGTCCGTGTAGTTTTGGTGCGTCTTATCTTTTTTTTTTTTGTTGTTTTGCCTGCTAGCGTTTTTTTTATTCGTGTAGTTTGGTGCCACATTATCTAATTTTCTAGTTCTCTCTATTTTTTTATTGTGCAAGGTCTCAAAAGCCTACACCGTGTTGGTCAGTAGTGGGGATGGGTCCCTTTTTTTTACCTGATCAATCATCCCTCCTCTCATCTTCCTTGACCTGGAAGGACCCCAGAAAGGCCGGCGTCGTAGGGTTTTTTACAGGACTTCTTGCGATTGAGGTGCCCTGGGACTTCTGCAGGAGAGTTGTCTGGGACTTCTGCAGAGAAGTTTTCGGGGGACTTTCTTCTGGCCAGGAGAAGCGTCCCAGGGTCTTCCTTCCTGGCAGGAGAAAGTTTCTGGACTTCTGCAGGAGAAGCGGCCTGGGCTTCCAACAAAAAAAACCAGAGGATGGACCCCACAGTGGGGTAAAAAGCCCCAGAAATAATTTATAATACCCCTCAGGTTCTCCCTGACTTGTTTTGGGCCATCCTGCGAAATTAATTTTGACACGTACGGGGGGCTCAGAGCTTGTGACTTTTTTAAAGTTTTTTTTTTTGATGAGGAGCTGCTGGAATGTTATTATATTTCCTACAAATCTCTTACGCTGCACAGCAATAGTGCCCAAAACCACCTAACCCCCACGTCCTTTTTATGCCAACCCGACCGGTGGGCCCGTGTCCACTGCATCAGAGATGCACAGTATTGGGGCATCAAGACTCCTTAATGGGATAGTACAGAAGCCATCGATCAGGGACTCCTAGCAGTGCAAGACATTCCTGTAACCACCCCCTGATTTCCGCTGGCAATGAGCCAGGAATGCCCTTTGAAGCCAATCCTAAGTTTTTTGACCTACACGACAAACACCACCAGTGCCCCACCCCAGAAGTGACGCAACACCCCAGGTATGATCGGTTTTTTTAAGGTCAGGGGAGGGTAGAAGAGGGATGAGAGGGGGCCCCAATTATCTTACTCATTTTTAGGCCAAGTTTTGCCCAGGCATATACCCCCCACCGCGCCCCCATACCGACCCACCCCCCCACCCCCACCCCCCCGCCAAACATGTTAGCATAGTGAAGTCCCTGGTAAACATTCCTAAAGGGAGACTCAATTTCCCCGCCAGTACCTGCCCATAAGAGGGCCAAGTAATGGTGTTAAATGTATAAGCTGTGGCCGAAAGGTTCATTCAGGGGTATAACCCTACAAGTTCACAGGGTACACGAAGGAAGTACTTCCCACTATAGTGTCCCGCTAATTTCCCCCCGTCCGCCCCCCTCCCTTCCTGGTGTTTTGGAGGATGGAGGGATGAGAAGGAAAAGGGGGGAGATGTGGTACTATGAGGCAGTGGTAAACCGGGCCCTACGTTTTGGTCCTTTTTTGCACCCCCCTGCTGACGCCTGTCACTGTACCAGACACTCCGAACGGTTCCTCGCCTAAGCACGAATCTGAATAAGGTCGCTGCTTGGGCAAAAACCTTAATTAAAAGGCCACGAAAGCATGGCCACATGCAGCGACTTTCTGGTCTTGGTGGTGGTAGTACACTGACAAAAGAGAGGTCCTTGTATTAACCACAATACATGAGCACACCACCACCCACCCCCTCACCCCCCTGTCCCCCAGTACTATGTGCCAGTACAGAAACCCCCATCCGTACTGTAAATTTTTGATTATAATAATACAAAGTGAGGGGTGTACTGTGTCTGACCAGGTGCTTCACATCATTTCATTCCAGTCCGTACAAATGCCATTCGGAGTCGAGGGTGTGGTACAAAAGAAGCTGGTTGCCTTGCACATCATTGCCAGATGGGCATTGTATAATGCTTATGTGCCTCAAATCGAGATCTTGGCCAGATGGGAACTTTTCCTGGAATTTTCAATAGGTGGTAATAAATGGTTACTTTAATCAATTACTTTCTTTTGTAGACCAGGAAGGGGGGGTGGCTAGCCACACATCTTGTAAGTGAGGCCCAACAAGTCACGTATGTAACCAGGCAGACAACTTTCCCAGAGTAATTCCCCCCCCAAACAGAGCCAGCTAGGGAAGGGTCCACAAAAGAGGTGCAGGGTGTGCCCAAAAATGCATTTCGGAAGGACCGATTCATCACTGTTGAGACATGCCCATTAAAAACCATTGTTTATGTATAACGATTTGGCTTCCGAATTTATCATAACTCCCTGGATTTTTAGAGTACCACCCTGTTGTTTACCGTTTATCCCTGACCACAGCCTTATACATCACAGCCGCACCTAACCGTCCCTTTACTAAGCCCCTGCCATGTTCCCAGCCTGTAGATTTATCTGCCCCGTATTCTTTACCCGGGGAAAACAGGAGTGATGGTAATGATATCAGATAACAGAGGTATTTTAATTTATCCATAGGTCTAGACTTAAGGGGATCTCCTTATCCTCCGAAAGACGCCATCTAATGAACGTTTTCCTATAAATCGACCATTAAAACCGTTTTGCTTTTATCAGGTTTTACTAACTTCTTTCAGATATGTACATTTATTTTACAGCAATTCATTTTCTTAAGTCTTCTTATCTAACATAACAAAGTTTTTTTCTCGGCAGTAATATCCATCCTGTGAGTTGTGCTGTCATTAAATATAGAAAATGTTCACCTTGTTTGGCTTTCCTGGCAGTTTTTCAGCAGCACTCACCGTGTTCGAAGGCCCCCAGGGCTGAGACGACCATGGAATTGATGTAAATACCTGTAATATCTTAAAGACTAAGTCTGAAATAAATCAAAAACGTTTCCTAAGGGTCGATTGATAGGACTCTTGTTTCATAAGAAATTACCCGGGAAAAACATGCATCTGATTTTTTAGTTTTGTCTCCCATGGCAGCAAGCTGGGCACAAAATGAACATACTGGATATTTTTTACTATGCACTATCCTTTTGCACTTTTTCGAGGGTCCCACCTTGGGGGTTAAATTGCTTACTATACCCCTAGATTAATTCATGGAGGGTTTAGTTTCCAAAATATGGTCAGTTCTTAAGGGGGTTTTTTCTACCTGTACTGGCCCCCTATTGGCCATCTACCAAATATTTCATGATGCCAAAGGAAAAAAAAAATGTAAACAATGTCTGTGGCTCCAAACAAGTTATTCCCTATGACCCCTGGCCGTGTTTTAAATCCATCCTACAATTATTGCCTCCTATGGTCATTTTGCCCCTAACCGGGTAACCCGCAGATGCTTTTTTTGTATGTGTTTTTCCCCAGTGTCAGATGGAGTTTGGGGCAAAATACTTTTGGTCACTTTCAAGTGCAGTTGATAAATTGGCAATACAATTGTTTTTCTGACTACTCATTTTGGTATTACATTTGAGCCATCACCTTAGGGTTAAATTGCTCATACAAGCCTAATACATTCTTTGAGGGTTGCCCTTCCCACAATGGGTTCCTGCACTGGGGGTTTCTATTTACTGGTACCAGTCGGTGTACCCCAGGACCCCCCCCCCATTACCAATCCTATTAAAACGAAGCGTGAAAACCTACTTGTGCTTCGTTGTGCTTCTTTTCTTCCTGACCCCTGCCGTGGTGCCAGCCTGTAATTATTGGCACATGTGTGGTATTGCCGCGCCTCGGGGGTGTGGACAAAAAAAAGAACCCTCAGAATGATTTTTTTGGGGTGTTTTGTCTAAAGTGGCATGGTTGGGCCACAGTACATGAGGCAACTAAAAAAATGACATTTTTTCTTTTGAGATAAAAACTCCATTTTTTTAACTCCTGCCACCATTTTACTTTGCATTCAATTTGACCACGTGTTTTTTGGTGTTAAAATGCTCACCAAACACACCACCGATAAATTTTTTGAGGGGTCTAGTTTTTTCGGAGAATGTGAAATGTTTTGGGGTTTCCTATGTACTTTTACTTCAGGATGGCTCTTTCCTTACACTGTGGCACCACAAAATATTTTGCAAGCCAAATTGGGCCTTATCCCAAATTCCCAATGGTACAAACTTGTTTTCTTGGACATCGCTGGTGCGGGGAAAACGCACTGAAACAAAAAATCCACATTCTGGTATTGCCGTAACTCCGAATAGCAGGGCCCAACAATACGGATAATATTTACCTTACCCCCCCACCACCTCAAATTCCTTCCATGTAATCCATTTAGGGCTAAACTTAGAAATTGAACTTTTCAAATTTCCAACTCTATTTTCATATGGTTCCGGAAAAAAGAATTAAAGGGTTAACGACTTCTTAAATGCTGATTGAATAGGTTGAGAGTTTTCGGTTCATAAAATGGTTTACTTGTGGGGGTGTATATAACAAGAGCCTTTATAGGTAGGGCCACTTTCCAAACTGAATTGATCACCAAACGGTTTTCGCATTTTTTCAAATTTCCTCCAGAAAATCGAGAAGTTGCTTACTACAAAAACTTCAAACCTTCTCTCAGCGTCTCACGCCATAAAAAAAAATGGAACACTTAAAACCATAATTGATATAAAAAACGACCAGATGACATATGGCAAAGGTTTCTAATAAAAAAATAATTTGTGGTAGAATCACTTTTTTGTCTAAAAAGTAATAACAAATTTTTTCCAAAAATATTTCAATTTTAACCCCGCCACAAAGGAACAGATCACCGCCATGACACTACTAACATAAACTACAATTTCCTCATGAGAAAAACTGTCCCAAAATCACAGAGATATCTTGAAAGCGTTGAAGTTTATTTACCAGAGAATGCGAACATACTCGTCCGTAGCTAGATGCTTCGTCGAGCAGTAAAGCGTACTCCGAAACTGCTCGTTTGCTCGGAGCGAATACTTCGCCATCTCGAGAAATGGCAGCTCCCGCCGTTTGGATTTTTTTGGCGGCCATAAACAGAGCCCAATCACAATCCAGGAACTCCTGCCACTCCACCCGCTGACGTGGTCCCTTACACGCGATAGCAAGTGGTTGGCTGGCCAGAATCATGTGACCTGGAATAGACTAGCCCCTGCCCCGCGCTGCTCGGATCATTCGTGTCTGGATCCGCTATGGAGAGAGCTGCTGCTGGTCAGGGAAAGCTTTAGGGTGTTATATTAGCAACTGTTATGCAGGAGTGAGTCCTACAGAACCCAACAGGCCCTTGTTTTTAGGGCTACCATTAGCGTTATATATTTTATTTTTTTTTGTTTGCTTGTGGCGGGCTTGCTGGTTATTAGTAGTGCATCTACTACCATATTGTGAGAATTAAGTAGGGGGACTTTGTGCTAAAACCCCGTTCGTGTTTAGCTCTTAGCGACGCACATATCCCATCTCAAACACCAAAGTGGGACATTTGGATAGGGTTTTTGATTTCATTAGGAGGCAGAGTCCTGCCATTTTTCTTTTTATTTTACGTTTTATTTTATGATAACCTCAGCGTCATCCGGTATCATCTGGCAATAGCAGTGGTCGCTTTTCATAGTTTGGCTAGAAGATACCATAGCATAGGATAGCCATCGTTTTTTGTTTTACAAACAAAAAAACACAAAAAACACAAAACAACACAGAAAAAAAAAAAAAAAAATTACATTTATAACTTTCAATTTTCAAAATGTTTAACCCGAGGGGCTAGGGGTAGAGGACGAGGGCGAGGACGGTGGGTGGGGCGTCCCATATTCGCGGGGTCAGAGGGCGTGGTCCTGGGCGAGGTGACACCACCTGCTGATGGGGGAGCAGGGGAACGCGCAGAGCTACAACTCCCTAGGTTTTCATGTCTGAAGTTGCCTACGGGACTCGGTTGTAGAGCACTGTTGAGGCCCAGAACGTGCGGAACAGGTGATTTCCCGTGGATTGCCGAAAATTCTTCTAGCAATTTGTCCATCCATCCAGTCCCCCCTTCCCTTCAGTCCCACCCATGTCACCCCGGAAATCGCACACCTTCCGCTCCTGCACCTCAGCCCTCCTCCTTTCCCCCCCAGTCCTGCCCCTCCCAGGAAATTGGCATTTGAACCGCCATACTCTGAGGAACTGTTTCTGGGAACCCTTCCCCAGAGTCACAAACCCTTGTCCTCCGGTTGCCTGCTGAGCAATTTTCCCTGGCGATGCCCAGGTTTTACAAAAAAAAATACAAACGGTCGCATTCTGTGGGTCCATGAATGACCTTCTGACGTAGTGGAAGAGTGTTGGTAAAGAGGTGTCCGACGATGAAGGAGACAACGTTTGTCAAGACTGTGGTGACGTTGTTTGTCAGGCAGGAAGTCTGAGGGGTAGCATCTGAGAGACGGAGGATGATGAATGTGGACAGAACCCCAAGGCTGGGTTGATATGGGGAGGCCGGGTGAACCCAGTGCTTCTGCAGACGGAGGCGGTCTTATAGGCCGAACAGGTTGGGCATAGCATTGGTGGGCCAAAACGGAGAGGCAGGCCAGAGCTGGTGGCTCAGCGGCCAAATATGTGCCGTAGTCCCAATCTCCCGTGGCCCCCCCCCGAGAGCTATAAATTTTCATACGTCTGGAGGTTCTTTAAGAAACCAACCGGATGACCCCGACGGACTGTGGTGTGCAAACCTTGCCAAACCAGGATAGCAGGGGTTCCACCACTACTAGCTTAACTACCGCCAGTATGGCCCGCAGAGCATATGAAGGCTAAACAACAAAACCCCCCCACTCAATGGGCACCAAGCCCGTTCACCGTCCGGCCGTGCACACCAATCTTGCTCCTTCCCCTGTGTCATCTGCTAGACCGCCCCCTGCCCAGGACCACGGCCCAACGTCTCCCGTGCCGAAACCCCCATCTTCTCTCCTCCCAACGATCCTCCACAGCATCCACCACCGTTCAGCGCTCCATACCCCAGACGCTTTGAGCGCAAAAGGAAGTGCGATAGCTCAACGCACCCACATGCCCCCATAGCCCGCAACGTCCACATCTCCAAGTTGCTTAGCCTGGAGATGCTTGCCCTATGCTGGTTAGAGACTGGGCCCTTTCCGAATCCTCATGGCGCGGCCGACCCTCGGTAATTTGGTCCCCAGGCCGCACTACTTTTGTCCTGATGTGCCGTCCCGCCTGCGCAAGCACGTGTCCCCAGAGACATCAATCCTTCCCTGACCAACGCCGTTTGCTGACAAGGTCCACCTGACCACGGACCGTGGACGAGTGCTGGTCGGGCTACTGGCAAACTTTTATCTTTACCGCTATTATTTTCATTCATCAGCGCTTCTTGCGCATCTGTTTTTACATTCCCCTCACCCGCATATCCCAAACTTATCAGACGCTACTACAACTTGATCTTATACAAAGTTCTTAGAAGTGCCTGTTTTTGGGAGTATCCCCTGAGACAACATGGGCTTGGATTGGGCGAAAGCTCGCCCTGGCAGCCGGAGCGCAGCTCCATCTCAAGATCCAACTAACATAGTTTGGTAACTGCAAAGCGTCTTTTAATCTACTACAGTTCACTTCCTCCATACATGGTCTCCCCCTTATCAAACGACTGGGTCAGTCAGAATGTTTCGGTGTTTCATCACCAGAATACCTAATGGAACTCGCCCTATCTGTCGCCATGGCCAATGCTGGAGAATGACCTAAGTTTTTTCAATCTGAAGCCCTTGGAGTGCCCCCAGTAGTCCCACTCTTAATCATGGAAGTCGTCTCAGGCTCCCCACTGTCGTCCCCTTATCAAACGGAGCTGTGTCAGGCTCATTTTTTCGTTGTTTTCATTCATCATACACCAATACTTTATGGAACTTGGGTCCTAATGTCGCCACCATGCTGGCTTTCTATCCCGCCTAAATATCTGGTCAACCTTTTTTTGTTCAATAGGAAATCATTTCCACGCGCCTCTTGCTTCACCTCCTTTGGTGAAGCCTGAGTCCATTTAGGGGTAATGGTCGCCATATAATTATATAATATATATAAT
This sequence comes from Engystomops pustulosus, assembly GCA_019512145.1. Taxonomy (NCBI): domain Eukaryota; kingdom Metazoa; phylum Chordata; class Amphibia; order Anura; family Leptodactylidae; genus Engystomops; species Engystomops pustulosus. Next base: position 28,178 of record WNYA01000739.1, on the reverse strand, counting down.
ATATATAATAATTATATAGCATCCCCCCCCGCCTCCTAGTATAAAAATAATTATTGCCCCAATAATACATTAGCAATCCCCCACCTAGTATAACATCTTATTGCCCCAAATAATTATATGTAGCATCTCCCCCCCCACCCTAGTATAAAATACTTATGGCCCATATGATATTAGCGTTCCGGTCCCCTCCCCCCCCCCCCCCCCCGTATTAACGTTTTCTATCCCCATATAGTACCACCCCCCCCTCAAAAGTATAACATGAAACCTCCCCATATTTAATTAAAGTACTGAAAAAATATAAATCTACTCACCTGCAGGCAGCGCTCCCCGGCTCGGTCTTCCGGTCTTCACGCGGCTCTTCTGTGAGTTCGGCTAGTCCGCACATTGAACACGGCCGCGTACGTCATGGACGCCTGTGTCACTGATTAGAAACGAGCAGCAGCTGCCGGAAATGCATGCGTCGCTCGCATATAATCGCGCCTGTGGTCCTTAAAGAACAGGCTGATTGAAATGAGCTGGTGGGCCCCGGGAATCGCCACTTTATAACGGAAAATTTTTCGCCGCCCTGTACAGGCCCCCCCCCGCATTTCTGCCTTTCTGCCGCCTGAGACGAGATTTTCATCTTCGCCTCATGGCAGAATTCGGCCCTGGCTATCAATTTTTCGCTTTTTTTTTTTCGTTATTTGGGCCCATGTGCTGTCATTTTTTTTTTTTGGCGGGATGAGTGCTTTTTTCCAGTGTTTTTTGCCATTTTTGGGGTTTTGTTATCCCTATTGTTGAACTTTAGGAACCTCGTTTTTTGAGGGGAATGAGTAGAAAAAGCATCAATTCTGTACTGATTTTTTTGACCTTTTTTTTTTTTTTTTCGTGTTCAACCGTAATAGCCCTAATAATTCCTGTTTTATCTTTATTCTATGGGTCGTACGATTATGGGGAATACCAAACCTGAATATATTTTTCGGTTAAATTTTAACTAAATTTGTCAAATAAAAACCGTAATGTGGGAAAAATCCTGTCATTTTTGCATTGGCGCCGTCCTTCCAAGTGGCCATAACATTTTTTAAATTTTTTTGACTGGGAGCTGGTTGTATGGCTTGTTTTTTGCGGGCACCATGCTGTTGCTTTTTGCGATCAGTATCAGTATGGAGTACATATGTTTTTTTGAATCACTTTTGAATGGGCAATTTTTGTAATATTGAATAGGTAAAAATGGTTATTTTTTTTGGGTGGTTTTCAATAGTTTTTTTTTAAAACGCGAAAACGGCGTTCATCGTACGGTTTCACTAAGTGATTTACGGGATGCTAACGGGTTGTTTCAGATGCGTGGATACTAATATGTGGGGTTTTTTGTTATGATTTAGACTTTTTTGGGGTTCTTATGTCTCTTTATATGTTATTTGGCTTATGGGCAATTCTTTATTGATTTATTATTCGGTTATTTTTTCTTGAATACATTTTTTTTTTGTTACTTTTTCTCTTTTTCCCCCATGAAATGAACCAAGCAATCATCTGATTGCTTGTTTCATGATAATACTCTCAATACATCCTGTAATTGGAGGGTATTAATCATTGTTAGCCTATGCACTTGCATGTCCTGGCACTATGCCAGTAAGATGCCGTCAAACAGACACCATCTTACTGGCAGTGCCTGCAGGCTTTGCTGGGGACCAGATCCGGACCCCCCGCAAACTTCCATACACGCGATCTCACCCCCAGAAAAACGGTTTTCAAGGGGGCCGATGTGGGAAAGAACCCCCAGAGGCCATGTTAGATGCCGCGGATCGTAGCTGACCCGCGGGCATTTAACGGTTACACACTCGCGATCGGAGCCCACTCCCCGACCGCGGGTGTTACAAACTCACTGGGGGTGCCGCTATTAGTTACAACAGCCCGGCATCCGTGTTTCCCCGAATCTGGTTTTTGGCTCTGATCCAGAAGCCAAACCGGCATAAAGCGCCGGGTGGATATAAGCACTGATTCACTGCGCTCCTTGGCGGATATATCCGCCACGGAGCGTGAAGGGGTTACCGTTTTTCCTGATTTATGTCACCGTGGTTTTTCTAGGCATTCTCTCATTTTTTAAGAAATGTTTTGGGGATTTTGAACTTTAGGTGCGATTTCTTAAATTTTCATAAAAACACAAATCACGCTTGTTTGCAGAGGCCCCCTGCTTAGATTTCAAGTCCACTTTAAGAGGCCCCTAATAAAAGTAAAATCCCATAAATTAACAATTAATAGAAACTGCCAAACAACTGCCAAAAGCCAAACACCGCCTAATGTATGGAAAACAACTTTCATGCAGTTACTTAAAAACTTAACCCTTTATGATTTACAGGGATAAAAAAAATCGGATGCAATTTGAATTTTCATTTTTTTTTTTTTTGGGCTAAATTATAATGTGTTTTTTCAAAAAAAAATCTTACCAATTCTCGGAGTGGTAAATACCAAAATGCTCCCCACGTTTCTTTGAGCTAAGCTATCCCCCATATTGGTGGGTTACAGTTTGTGATGGGGGACACGCTAGGGCCATTGAAAATGGCAGCTGCGCCATTTAGAGGCAGATTCTGCCACTTTGGTCCACTTTTAGGGCTAGAACAATCTTTATTTTTTTTTTGGAATTTTGGACAAAAAATGGCATGTTTTTTTGATTACAATAGACATTTGCGACAATACTATTTACTTACTTTTACATTACTTCATTTAATTGTCATTACTCTTGATGAGATTTTTTTAACTCCTTAAATTGTATGTGGAAAAAATAAATCGTAAATTTTGTTTTCTCCTTCTTTCTTGTTTTTAGTTTGGGGAGCCATTACCGTACCATAAGAAATAACATAATGGGGGTCCATTTACTAAGGGCCGATTCGCGTTTTTTCTCCCGACGGTTTACCCAAATGTTTCCTTTCTGATTTTGAAACCAATTTTTCATGAAATTGCCCCTGGTTTTTCCGCGCACAGCAATCGGATTGGTGGTGGCGTCAATACAAGCTATGGAAATCGGGGGCCGTGCGAACGAAACAACCCGACGGATTATGACCTACCTTCATAACATCCCCCCCGTGCCGTCAATCAATTCCACCGCAGAGAACGTGCCGGCCGCTGGATCACGAAATGGGACCGGGTAAGAGTAAATCTGCCACATTGGGGCCAGATTTACTTACCCGGTCCATTTCGCGATCCAGTGCACGCGCCGAACACCAAGAGCCTGGACCAAGTGAAGGTAAGTGCTTCCCAAGTGACCACATTTTCAGTTTTTAAAATGCAAGGCGTTTTTTTTTCCGAATACGTCGACTTTTTCATTCCGGCCAACGCCCCCCGATTTCCCGTCGCATACGTGACCTCATGCTATCCTACATCCCCAATCGCATGCGCCAGAAAAACCCGGGGCCAATAAAACAGGGGAAATCTCCGCAATCGGAAATATTCGGGTGAACACGTCCGGTTGAAATGCGAATCGGGCCCCTTAGTTATGACCCCATTAATCTTTATTCTTGTGGATCACTATGATTTCGCTGATACTCATTTATACATTTTTTTAAATTGTTTTACAATTTTTAACTGAAAGAAAAAACGAATACGAGAAATAGTCTCATTTTATTTTCGGATCGCCATCGTTTTCGGATGATCATAACGCTAATATTTTTTTGGTTGACAGAGCTGGTTTAGGGCGTTATTTTTTGTTGCTCTTGAGTTGTCCTTTTCAGTGACAGATACCAATTTTTTCGTCATAACTTTTTTTTAGCCTTTAGATTTTTAGAAATTTTTGTGATGGGCTTTTCTGAAAAATCTACATTTTTTGGGCGATTTTTTCGGGTTTTGGTTTTTTTAATTATGGCACTCACCATCCATGGATGCGGGTCAATAATGTTACTCTGAGTTATTGCACAGGTGTGACGGATGCCGGCAATACCAAAATATGTGTTTTTTTTTTTCTGGTGATTTTGTGATTTTTATTACTTCTTTTTCACACTTAGATATGTATAGGGTAATGTTTTAATGTGTGTTTAGGGGAACTTTAACTTTTTATTTTAAATTAAATTATTTTTTATTAATACTTGTTTATCTCAAGGGTTTTTTTAAATTTTTTCCTTTTACTTTTACAGATTGGTTGATCCTCTGAATTGCTTGTTCAAGCTCTTCTTCACACCTAATGCATTATATACAGATGAATTACATATTGTATTATATAACACACGACATGCTCTGGAAGAAGCCGCGGGCAGCCCAGGGCAACTGGCAGACTTCCGTGGCTGTCAGGGAGATCAAGACCCCTGGTAAGTACCGCGGGGGGGGGGGGGGGGGGGGGTGGTCCGATTTTTGGCTCCGGGACCCTGCCGCAACGCTTGTGGTTCACAGCGTGATTTTCGGCTGTAAGGGGTTAATGCCCCTCGCCACTCCCTTCGAAGCCCCGATTGGAGGAAACTCCTTCGTCTATCCGATGCTTATTTCCACTGTAACATACCTCTGGCTAAACCCTCCAGTTCCCTTCTGTTACCCTCGTTCTCCTTTTCCATCCAGCCAGTGCCAAAGCATGATGTAATCATACTATTTGTGGTGGGCTCTCTGCCAGCATTGGTGGAGGCAGGTTTAATCAATCTGATGAAACTTGAGCATTGTTTTCATGTTTTGGACGCAAGTGCCTAATGCATCATGTCTCTCCTGGGATACAACACGCAGTATACTTTCAAATTATTTAGAATTCTCCTAGTTGTCCCTCACTGTTTATCCTATTGCCTAGTTCTCCCATGAACGTGCTGGTTGGGTCCACTCATCCACTTCACCCATTCATGTCTTCTAGGCTGACATTTAAGCAATATTTTTGGTTCTTCACCCCTCTCATGTTTTAAGCCCTTAATATAATAGCCCATTATAATAGTAAAAGTCTGTACATATAGATGGCGGCTGGTGATGGATCATGTACCATGGACTCTGTACATATAGATGGCGGCTGGTGATGGATCATGTACCATGGACTCTGTACATATAGATGGCGGGTGGTGATGGATCATGTACCATGGACCCTATGCATATAGATGGTGGCTGGTGATAGATCATGTACCATGGACTCTGTACATATAGATGGCGGCTGGTGATATATCATGTACCATGGACTCTGTACATTTAGATGGCAGGTGGTGATGGATCATGTACCATGGACTCTGTACATATAGATTACGGCTGGTGATGGTTCATGTACCATGGACTCTGTACATATAGATGGTGACTGGTGATGGATCATGCACCATGGACTCTGTACATATAGATGGTGGCTGGTGATGGTTCATGTACATCTATATGTACAGAGTCCATGGTACGTGATCCATCACCATCACCATCTATATGTACAGAGTCCATGGTACATGATCCATCAACAGCCGCCATCGATATGTACAGAGTCCCTGGTACATGATCCATTACAGCGGCATCTTATGTACGAGTCCATGGTACATGATCCATACCCACCGCCATCTATATGTACAGAGTCCATGGTACATGACCATCACCCAGCGCCATCTATATGTACAGAGTCCATGGTACATGATCCATCACCAGCCGCCATCTATATGTACAGAGTCCATGGTACATGATCCATCACCAGCCGCCATCGCTATGTACAGAGACCATGGTTACATGATCCATCCACCAGCCGCCATCTATATACAGAGTCCATGGTACATGATCCATCACCATCACCATCTATATGTACAGAGTCCAGTGGTACATGACTCAATCACCAGCCACCATCTATATGTACTTAGTCCATGGTGAGATCCATACACAGCCCTCTTAGTACAGAGCCATGGTACATGACCATCACCAGCCGCCATCTATATGTACAGATGTCCATGGGTACATGATCCACACAAGCCGCCATCTTAGTACAGGACCAGGGTCATGATCCATCACCAGCGCCAATCTATATGTACAGTAGACCATGGTACATGACCATCACCAGCCACATCTATATTTTACAGAATCCATGGTACATGATCAATCACAGCCACAATCATATGTACAAACCATGGTACATCCATCACCAGCTCCATATATGTACAGCAGAACATGGTACATGATCAACAGAGCCATCATATATGTACGATCCATGGTACATGATCCACACCAGCCACATCTATATGTACAGAGACCATGGTACATGAATCTATCACCAGCCGCCATCTATATGTACAGAGTCCATGGTACATGATCCATCACCAGCCACCATCTATATAGTACAGAGTCCAGGGTACATGATCCATCACAAGCCAGCCATCTATTTCAGAGTCCAGTGTACATGCACATCACCAGCAGCCATCTATATTGCAAGTGCCATGGTACATGATCATCACACAGCCGCTATTATATGTACAGAGTCCATGGTACATGATCCATCACCATTTACCATCTATCTGTACAAAAAGAGTCCATGGTACATGATCCATCACCATTTACCATCTATATGTACAGAGTCCATGGTACATGATCCATCACCAGCCACCATCTATATGTACAGAACCATGGTACATGATCCATCACCAGCCTCCACTATATAGTACTTAGTCCATGGTACATGATCCATTACCAGTCACCATCAATATGTACAGAGTCCATGGTACATGATCCATCACCAGCCGCCATCTATATGTACAGAGTCCATGGTACATGATCTATCACCAGCCGCCATCTATATGTACATAGTCCATGGTACATGATCCATCACCAGCCGCCATCTATATGTGCAGAGTCCATGGTACATGATCCATCAGCAGCCACAATCTATATGTACAGAGTCCATGGTACATGATCCATCACCAGCCGCCATCTATATGTACAAAGTTCATGGTACATGATCTATCACCAGCCGCCATCTATATGTACAGAGTCCATGGTACATGAACCATCACCAGCCGCCATCTTTAGATACAGGGTCCATGGTACATGAACCATCACCAGCCGCCATCTTTAGGTACAGGGTCCATGGTACATGATCCATCACCAGCCACCATCTATATGTACAGAGTCCATGGACATGATCCATCACCAAGCCACCAATCTATATGTACAGAGTCCATGGTACATGATAAATCACCGTCACCATCTATATGTACAGAGTCCATGGTACGTGATCCATCACAGCGCCATCTATATGTATATATCCATGCTGTATGATCATTACCTTACACATATATATGTACAGAGTCCATAGTACAGGAAACACCAGCCTCATCAAAGTGTATAGAGTCCATGGTATATGACATGCCGCATCTTCTTTCTATACGTTCAATGTTTGGGGTTAGATTTATCACTATCTGACATCTTTATCTGTAATCCATGGTAACTCAGCTGACTGGTACCTGCCACTTCTGTGTCCTCACCTGCTCCCCCTGAGCATTCTACTCTGGGTCCTAAAACCGGCTTACACAACAAACTCCAGGTGTTAGGACACAGAGCGGAGAGCAGATTGCGGGTGCTGCAACTTCGAAAGAA